>JARQOC010000728.1:0-63431 GCA_033576535.1 Allobates femoralis | reverse complement strand
TTTGACATTATTCACAGGAACGCTGTATATAGTGTCAGTGTACAGGTATTTGACAATTTTGACAGCTATTTGAACAGTGAGCTTTCTCCTAACTTATGAGATAAGTATATCCATATACATACCAGTTTATGATAGTGTTATTTTCACTCTTCCCCTGACAGAATATTTTCTGACTATACCCACAAATAGGGTGTCCAATAGTCCAGGCATACACTTTTCCTGGACATCATAGCTGTTCACATAGGTATATACATCTATTCTCTTCCGTTTCTCTTTCTTTTCCTTTTTGCTTTCATTTACTGATTATCATTTATTTCCTTTGTTTTTTATATAGTGCTATCTACGATATATGCCTAGGTTTCTGCGCAGTCGCGCCAGTGCCTATATAGAATATTCAGGATTATATCCTTTGACAGGAACCAATACCATAATATTACTATTTAGCCTGTATACATATACATGCCTTGTGGCTGTGGTTCTTTTTGTTCATTTTATTTCTGTTTTCTTAGTTTAGCATTTGTCTGGAAAAACGTGTCTCAATTTCCCTAGCCCCCGGTGAAACCACCTTCGGCTATACAGCATTGTTTGCGAGAGATACATTTATTACCAAGGATAACTTTCCTAGGTAGGATGTTGTATAATTCTATTGTAATACTTCTTAGTCTTGCAATGTGTAAACTTGTACACTACTGTGTTTATTTGCATATGATCTAATTATCTTTGTGTTGTTTCATATGTTTTGTAGTACAATTGATTATTCCCTGAAGAAGACTCGATGTGAGTCGAAACGTTGGGATACTTTTCATATTTTGCAAAAAAAGCAAGAAAATAAAATATCATTGCTTTACGCAAGTTTTCCCTCTTCTATGAGTGTGTGCCAATTATACGCTTTTTATAGTCAAAAAAATTTTTTTTTTTTGTGCACCACAAACTTTGGTGAGCCAAGTTCTTACTATCACAGTGTACAGGTAATGCAGAGATCACTTTTGACATTATACACAGGAGCTCTGTATATAGTGTCAGTGTACAGGTAATGCAGAGATCACCTTTGACATTATACACAGGAGCTCTGTATATAGTGTCAGTGTACAGGTAATGCAAAGATCACCTTTGACATTATACACAGGAGCTCTGTATATAGTGTCAGTGTACAGGTAATGCAGAGATCACCTTTGATATTATACACAAGAGCTCTGTATATAGTGTCAGTGTACAGGTAATGCAGAGATCACCTTTGACATTATACACAGGAGTTCTGTATATAGTGTCAGTGTACAGGTAATGCAGAGATCACCTTCGACATTATACACATGATCTCTGTGCGTGAATAGGTAATACACATACTCACCAGTGCTGTCTCTAGGTGAAGTCATTCATCTTCAGTTTTCTTCTTGACTTGGTGCATACCAATATCACGTCTTCTAGCCAGGACCCATCCCTGTAGGAAATAACATGGTTATCTATAAGTAATCACTTCCAGAGCACATTCCACACTTTTCCCAAGATTTCTACACTACATCAAAGGATAAAAAAGCGACATAGTACCACCCCGCAGAGTAAAAAGACCTCCCTTTTGTTCCCCTCATGGAAAACAGTATTCTCAAAAGTAAATTATATCATAAGTATAGCAGTAATGATGTCCCTTAAAGGGTCACTGTCAGGTTATTTTTCAGTATGATACTAATATTACCCTTGAATAGTGCATGAGCAGACCTTTTAAAAACAGGTAAAATCATTATTGTACTGTTTGTAGTTTCCATGTTATCAGCATTGTCAGACCCTGCAGAGAGCTGGTGCATTAGTCCTGTCCCATTGTAAGCAGAAACGATTAGTCGGGGTTGTATAAACTGTCATGTAATTATGCAAACCTTCTCTACATCCTCCCTCTACTCTCCGTGCTGTGTGGTTTCACTTTCTGAAGCTACTGTTCTGTTCAGGACAAGGAGGGAGAAAGCTACAGGTCTGCCTTATCTGATCAAGACTCCATTTGTTTCTGTAAAAAGGCATCCCTGCTGGGCTGTGAGAGATCCTGTGTTTGTCTGATCTCTTGGTTTTGCTGCACAGAGAGCAGAGAGGAGAATACAGTCCCCCCCACTGATCTCCTGTGCTGTGATGTGACATGCATATTCATGTATAGGGAGTGGACAGCAGAGAACTAAGTGGATCACTCACTGTGAGTGACAGATGGAGTGATTCTCTTTATTTGAAGTTTACAGAAGATAGGAGGGGAAAATAAATAAAATAAATACATGAATAGAGAGAGTTTAGAGCGATGAATTAGAAAATGATAGCAATTCAAGGGGAACAAGTAGCATCACCCAAATGTAAATAAATAAAGAAAATAGGTGCTCACCATGCCGATAGGGGTAATAATGGACAACAAGAAGAAGACTCGGCATATATGTAAAGGGAGCACACCAATACGGAAAATGTTGTAAATATAATCCAAAAAACCTTTATTTACAAATTGTGAACAAACAATATTAAAATCACTTAAAATACACACAAGTGAAAAGGGGAGCAACCAACTGACAAACAATGATGAAGCATGAAATGGGGGTGCAGCGAATCAATGAAGACCAAGATTATGCATACCCAGAGGAAGATAAGGTTATACCATATAATTAGACAAAATATCACGAAGGTAAATGTATATCTTGGTACATCCAAGTTGTGTTATATAGCCTGGCTCAGGACATTTGTAATATAATTACATTCAAGTAGATTGCCCAATTTGTGACACATAGTATGATTTGTAATTGACAGGAGACAGGAGATGTCAACCATATAAATTGCCCATAAGGTCAACCAGAGGAATGGATTATGCAACTTTAGTTATAAAAAATGCTATACAACTCAAATCTGCAGTATTGGTATAATAGATGTCAATGTGCCTTAGCACCAAACAGTTCAGAAATATGTTACAATAAAATCAGACTGAAATAATCCTAGAAAATTCAAGCAATTAGCTGGTATGGACATATACCGCAATGCACCTGGAGCCTGGTTCAATAAAGCATATACAGCACCTGTGTCAAGTGATAAATAAAGCAGTACTAGGTAAAATACCAGTGTGCCCTGGTTGCAAGATGTGACACAGGAGCAACTCAATATGCAATAGTCACAATAGGGGAAGTACAATTGTCTTAATAAGATAAAATTGAACCCAGGGGGTATTACAAAAAGGGCATACAATAAGTCCACTAGTGTGTAGCAATGTCACCGCTCCAGATGCTTCTCCCCGATGTCGGGAGGACTGGGACCTCTCTGCAGGTTGTGGCCCGCTGCCTCCCTCAGCCTCAGGCCGACTGTCTGGATTCATCCCGGACCGCGGGCCTCGGCTGGGCCCGCTTTGCAGAACCCTACAGTCCTGAGGATCCCTTTAGGGGCTCCAGAGCCTGTGCCTGGACCGAGGGGTGGTGTCAGGGCTGAGCCTCTCCGGGGGCCGCGCTCTCCTATGGTGGCGGGAAGGCCCCACCATGTCAGGCTCCATCACTGCTCTCTCCAGCTGGCTGGCCACCTGCTGGACCACCCAGAACTCTCCACGAGACCCTGCCGCCACCTGCAGCCATCACGGTAAGTGTCATGGTGGATAGGGTCTCACTGAACCTTTTGTGAAGATCCCTTTGATGTCCCCTCTTTCCCACCTTCCCTTTTATACGTCTCTCCCCCCTTCTCATATCCTACTATCCCCTTCTTTATTTTCAAAATGTGCCCTCCTTCACGGACCAATCCCAATCATATGGGCCTCCCATCTATTCAGCTCTCTGGCCCCCTCTTTACTGATCCTGAGTTACCTCCTGTATTATACTCCAGAACTGCACTCACTATTCTGCTGGTGCAGTCACTGTGTACATACATTACATTACTGATCTTGAGTGTCCTTCTGTATTATACTCCAGAGCTGCACTCACTATTCTGCTGGGGCAGTCACTGTGTACATACATTACATTACTGATCTTGAGTGTCCTTCTGTATTATACTCCAGAGCTGCACTCACTATTCTGCTGGTGCAGTCACTGTGTACATACATTACATTACTGATCTTGAGTGTCCTTCTGTATTATACTCCAGAGCTGCACTCACTATTCTGCTGGTGCAGTCACTGTGTACATACATTACATTACTGATCCTGAGTTACTTCCTGTATTATACTCCAGAGCTGCACTCACTATTCTGCTTGTGCAGTCACTGTGTACATACATTATATTACTGATCTTGAGTTACCTCCTGTATTATACTCCAGAGCTGCACTCACTATTCTGCTTGTGCAGTCACTGTGTACATATATTATATTACTGATCCTGTGTTACCTCCTGTATTATACACCAGAGCAGCACTCACTATTCTGCTGGTGCAGTCACTGTGTACATACATTACATTACTGATCCTGAGTTTCCTCCTGTATTATACTCCAGAGCTCCATGTCTGTATCTAGAAAAAAAGTAGACTTTCCTACTAACATATTTTTAAAATGTTTAATACAGTAAGAAAAATTATAAATGCATATGTAATGACTATATCTGACCACTAGAGGGCGCTGTTAATTTACAATCAGCCAGATCTGTAACTACAACACTTGACCACTGGAGGGCACTGTTCTTGTACAATTAAGCAGACTTGTAATTACTATGTATGACCACTAGAGGGCGCTGTTCATTTACAATCAGCCAGACATGTAATTACAAAATTTGACCACAAGAGGGCACTTGTCACATATAATCAGCCAGACTTGTAATTACTATGTATGACCACTAGAGGGCGCTGTTCATTTACAATCAGCCAGACATGTAATTACAAAATTTGACCACAAGAGGGCACTTGTCACATATAATCAGCCAGACTTGTAGTTACTGTATTTTACCACTGGAGGGTGCTATTCATGTACAATTACAACAGTTTTTTAAGTGAAAAAATAGTTCAGCAGGTGGGAAGAAGTGACTCCATCTGATAACATGCTATGGATTAGACAAATAAAAGACTGATATCACTGTAGGCCTGGCAACATCTCCTCTGTGAGTAAATCATTAAATTAGCAAGAATCATGTGTGGTATGTATAATGAGGTTCTGCAGCAGCTGAAGAGTATTATGAGGTTCTGCAGCAGCTAAAGAGCATGATGAGGTTCTGCAGCAGCTAATGTGTATGATGAGATTCTGCAGCATCTGAGGGCAATGATGAGGTTCTGCAGCAGCTAAGGTGCAGGATGAGGTTGTGCAGCAGTCGAGGTGTACGATGAGCTTCTGCAGCAGCTGTGTGTATGATGAGGTTCTGCAGCAGCTGATGTCTATAATGAGGTTCTGCAGCAGCTGATGTGTGTATGATGCCATCCTGCAGCAGCTGAGAGGCATAATGAGGTTCTGCAGCAGCTCAGGGGTATAATCAGGTTTTGAAGCAGCTGAGGGGTATAATGAGGTTCTGCAGCATCTGAGGTCTGTATGATGAGATCCTGCATCAGCTGAGGGGTATGATGAGGTTCTGCAGCAGCTGAAGTGTATAATGAGGATCTGCATCAGCAGAGCGGGATGATGAGGATCTGCAGCACCAGAGGTGTGGATGATGAGGTTCTGCAGCAACTGAGGGGTATGACGAGGTTCTGCAGCATCTGGCGGAATGGTGAAGTTCTGAAGCTGCTGAGATGTGTAATGAGGTTCTGCAGCAGTTGAGGTGTATGGTAAGATTCTGCAGCAGCTAAGGTGTATGATGAGGTTCTGCAGCAGCAAAGGTGTATGATGAGATTCTGCAGCAGCTAAGGTGTATAATGAGGTTCTGCAGCAGCTGAAGTGCAGCTGTTGCAGAAAATGAAAGGTACAGTCATATGAAAAAGTTTGGGCACCCCTCTTAATCTTACTCTTTTTTTTGTTTAAAATTGTTTTTTTGCAACATCTATTTCAGTGTGATATATGTAATAACTGAAGGACACAGTAATATTTCAGGATTGAAATGAAGTTTATTGTACTAACCGAAAATGTGAAATATGCATTATTTCAAAATTTAACAGGTGTCAAAGTATGGGCACCCTTCTGATTTTCATGATTTGAATACTCCTAACTACTTTTTACTGACTTACTGAAGCACTAAATTGGTTTGGTAACCTCATTGAGCTTTGTACTTCATAGCCCGGTGTATCCAATCATGAGAAAAGCTATTTCAGGGGTCCACTTGCAAGTTGTTCTCCTAGTTGCATCTTCTCTGAGGAGTGGCATCATGGGCTCCTCAAAACAGCTCTCAAATGATCTGAAAAAAAAGATTGTTCAACATAGTAAGGAAATGGAAGGCCACAGGGACAGTTCTTGTAAAGGCCAGAAGTGGCAGGCCAACAAAAATATCAGAAAGGCAGAGAAGAAAAATGGTGAGAACAGTCAAGAACAATCTACAGACCACCTCCAAAGACATGCAGCATCATCTTGCTGCAGATGGTGTCACTGTGCATCTATCAACAATACAGCACACACTGCACAAGGAGAAGCTGTATGGGAGAGTGATGCGCAAGAAGCCGTTTCTTCAAGCACCCCACAAACAGAGTCACCTGAGGTATGCAAAAGCACATTTTGACAAGCCAGTTTCATTTTGGAAGAAGGTCCTGTGGACTGATGAAACAAAGATTGAGTTGTTTGGTCATACAACAAGGCGTTATGCATGGCGCCACAAAAACACAGCATTCCAAGAAAAACACTTGCTACCCAGTGTCAAATTTGGGAGTGGCTCCATCATGCTTTGCGGCTGTGTGGCCAATGACTGCACCGGGAATCTTGTTAAAGTTGAGGGTCGCATGGATTCCACTCAGTATCAGCAGATTCTTGAGAATAATGTTCAAGAATCAGTGTCAAAGTTGAAGATGGATCTTTCAGCAAGACAATGATCCAAAACACTGCTCCAAATCTACTCAGGCATTCATGCATAGGAACAATTACAATGTTCTGGAATGGCCATCCCAGTCCCAAGACCTGAATATCATTGAACATCTGTGGGATGTTCTGAAGCGGGCTGTCCATGCTCGGCGACCATCAAACTTAACTGAACTGGAATTGTTTTGTACAGAGGAATGGTCAAAAATATCTTCATCCAGGATCCAGGAACTCATTAACAGCTACAGGAAGCGATTAGAGGCTGTTATTTTTGCAAAAGGTGGATCTACTAAATATTAATGTCACTTTTCTGTTGAGGTGCCCATACTTTTGCACCTGTCAAATTTTGAAATAATGCATATTTCACATTTTCGGTTAGTACAATAAACCTCATTTCAATCCTGAAATATTACTGTGCCCATCAGTTATTACATATTTCACACTAGCGGTTGCAAAAAAAACTAATTTTAAGCAAAAAAAAAAAAAGTAAGATTAAGAGGGGTGCCCAAACTTTTTCATATGACTGTATAAGGCTGGTTTCACACCACGGTTTTTTCCTGATCAGGTTCGATCAGGTTTGTGTGCCAAAACCAGGAGAGGAACCAGGAGAGGAACTTGCAAAGAAAAACTATAATTGAAAGATTGACACCTGTTCTGGGTTTTGGAGACACTCCTGGTTCTGGCACACAAACCGGATGGAACCTGATCAGGGAAAAAACTGCAGTGTGAAACCAGCTCAAGACTTGGACACACTCTGCTACTTACATGCGAGTCTGTCGGACAAGACTCGGAGGAGGCTGAAGCAGTGACCCTGAACGGCCTCTCCCTGTCTGGACAGGGAGTGTGGAGCTGCACAAAAACACAAGCAGCTGTCATTCCCGTCCAGACAGGGAGAGGCCATTCAGGGTCACTGCTCCAGCCTTTTTCGAGTCTCGTCTGACAGACTCGCATGTAATCAAGCCCATAATGCACCGCGCCGGATGTGACGTCGAGGCCGGTGCATACTACGTGACAGAGGGTGGGAGATTCCAAATGTTGGAGGCGGCAAGGAATAAAGAATTATGCCGCCCAGCGGGGCGTGACCTACACCATCGAGGAGGGAAGAATGGAGCCTGGGCCCGCCTTTCCAGTCCCCAGCCTCAGGGACTTCTGTAAGTTAAAAGTTATTTTTCTGATGTTTAATAAGGACCCTTTAGATCAGAAAGGGATAGATAGGGAGCAGCTAGGAAGGTGTAGGGACAGCTAGTGATAGTGTAGGGCCTTAAATCTAGGAGACAGGTTCCCTTTAAGTCAGGGAAGGGAAAACGTTGGTATAATGCAGCTAAGGAATTAAATAGAGAATCCCATCTCATTCCTCTACGACCATGCAACCAAATACAAACTAATTCTTTGTTAAACGAAAGATTGTGTGTGTAGGGTCGTCTTTGAGCCTCTTCTTCGCCCAGTGGATGTAAGAATGTCCTACAATCCAAATATGCTTCCTACCTGTGAAGGAGAAAAAAAAATTAGATAATACTATCCGGACGTATATACATTCTTACCCTCTTAGATGTCCACCTCCCAATCCTCTGAATCTCTTTTCGGCAAAGCCCATCCTGGCTGCTTCCGTCATAGCCCCGATGCGAAAGGAATGGGAGGAAAACTGAAAATCCTTCAAACCCAGCACAGCAAGGCAACGACGAAGCACAGCATTAAATTGAAACAAGGTCAAAGGGAGACCTTCCTCATGAATGAACACCAGTCCGTCCTTCTTAGGACGTACTGACAACCAATTCTGGAGGTTAGTAACTGGACAGAGAACAGATCCCGGAATGGAATGCAAATGAATAGAGATCCCCTTGGCCAACTGGTCGGTTTTTGACCTCCTAAGATGAATAACGACTTTATATCCCATAAAAGCAATATCCCGAAAATCAAGGCCTGACGTACGGAATTTACTATATGAAATTAATTCCCCAACTTGAAATGCGCCAAAAAATGCAAGAGAAAAACACGACTTAAACAATAAAACTTTGAATTTATTAAAACATACAGAACCCAAAATCATCCATAAACGGGACATCAGATCCAATGAAATAGCTCTCCTCCCGTCAACATGGAAGTGCTTTCTTTTTAAACCTTCAAAAACTGTTTAATTGGAAACAAATTTAAGAGAGAAGAAGCACTATAAAGCTTCCGAAAAAATGATATTCCAGCCACTGTTTTGTATATACTGGCATGGCCGCACCCTTTTGACACCAAACTTTCCAAGAATTGTAATATTACTGACATTCTATTAGTAGTACAGGATATTCGTTCCATAGCACAAAACTGCAACCACAATGACCATGCCGCTGAGTAAGCAGCCCAAGTAACCGGAGCTACTGATCCACGAATATATTTGTAAGCTACCTTGGGTATATTTTCCATAGATGATCCGGACAAGGGTCGCCTTCCCATTCTAAATCCAGCCCGATATTGACTTAGCCCCCTGAAGAAGAGTCACATACTGTAGGACAGAGATCACCATCCACTGTCGCTTTTAGCCATACAGTTGTGGCCAAAAGTATTGACACCCCTGCAATTCTGTCAGATAATACTCAGTTTCTTCCTGAAAATTATTGCAATCACAAATTCTTTGGCATTATTATCTTCATTTAATTTGTCTTCAATGAAAAAACACAAAAGAAAATGAAGCAAAAAGGAAAACATTGATCATTTCACACAAAACTCCAAAAATGGGCCAGACAAAAGTATTGGCACCCTCAGTCTAATACTTGGTTGCACAACCTTCCGGTAACCGTCAATGAGTTTCTTACAATGCTCTGCTGGAATTTTAGACCATTCTTCTTCGGCAAACTGCTCCAGGTCCCGGATATTTGAAGGGTGCCTTCTCCAAACTGCCATTTTTAGATCTCTCCACAGGTGTTCTATGGGATTCAGGTCTGGACTCATTGCTGGACACCTTAGAAGTCTCCAGTGCTTTCTCTCAAACCATTTTCTAGTGCTTTTTGAAGTGTGTTTTGGGTCATTGTCCTGCTGGAAGACCCATGACCTCTGAGGGAGACCCAGCTTTCTCACACTGGGCCCTACATTATGCTGCAAAATTTGTTGGTAGTCTTCAGACTTCATAAGGCCATGCACACGGTCAAGCAGTCCAGTGCCAGAGGCAGCAAAGCAACCCCAAAACATCAGGGAGCCTCCGCCATGTTTGACTGTAGTGACCGTGTTCTTTTCTTTGAATGCCTCTTTTTTTCTCCTGTAAACTCTATGTTGATGCCTTTGCCCAAAAAGCTCTACTTTTGTCTCATCTGACCAGAGAACATTATTCCAAAACGTTTTAGGCTTTCTCAGGTAAGTTTTGGCAAACTCCAGCCTGGCTTTTTTATGTCTCGGGGTAAGAAGTGGGGTCTTCCTGGGTATCCTACCATACAGTTCCTTTTCATTCAGACGCCGACGGATAGTATGGGTTGACACTGTTGCACCCTCGGACTGCAGGGCAGCTTGAACTAGTTTGGATGTTAGTTGAGGTTCTTTACCACCATCCGCACAATCTTGCGTTGAAATCTCTTGTCAATTTTTCTTTTCCGTGCACATCTAGGGAGGTTAGCCACAGTGCCATGCGCTTGAAACTTCTTGATGACACTGCGCACGGTAGACACAGGAACATTCAAGTCTTTGGAGATGGACTTGTAGCCTTGAGATTGCTCATGCTTCCTCATAATTTGGTTTCTCGAGTCCTCATACAGTTCTTTGGTCTTCTTTCTTTTCTCCATGCTCAATGTGGTACACACAAGGACACAGGACAGAGGTTGAGTCAACTTTAATCCATGTCAACTGGCTGCAAGTGTGATTTAGTTATTGCCAACACCTGTTAGGTGCCACAGGTAAGTTACAGGTGCTGTTAATTACACAAATTAGAGAAGCATCACATGATTTTTCTAACAGTGCCAATTCTTTTGTCCACCCCCTTTTTTATGTTTGGTGTGGAATTATATCCAATTTGGCTTTAGGACAATTCTTTTTGTGTTTTTTCATTGAAGACAAATTAAATAAAGAAACTGAGTATTATCTGACAGAATTGCAGGGATGTCAATACTTTTGGCCACAACTGTATATTATGACATACACCTAATAATACCAAGTGACGTAATAGTTTGGCAACAGCCGAACACTTAGATGACGGTAAATTAAGCGCTCCCATGACACCTTGACTCTCAGACACTATGGTAATTCTCTTATTAGCAAGCTTAAGACCCCATAAAGTTTAAACTGTTATAACCGCAAAAATGTTATTCACCACCAGGAGATGTCCATTGCTCCGGTCCGAAATACCAGCCTAAAATAATTAATTCACATACAAATTACCAAACCGAAACCAAAGACGAGTCCCTGACACGTGAACAAAAGTTAAATCCAAATCCGAGGACAAGGTAAAAGGTTCCTTTTAAACAGCAAATACCGTTGAATTGACGCAAAAAACGCAGCCAAATAACCAAGTCTGCCCTAATTGATGCCGTCACACGTATGTGAGCAAACAGGGAGGAAAGTCCCTTCGTGCTGTCATATAGCCGACAGCAAAATACCCTACCCATCGGCAATATGTGTAGGGCAAAGCTGAGGCTGCCCAAAAGGGATTGCAAATCCTTCAACGTCACTTTATAATGGGCAAGAACCCGCTGAATGCCACCAATAATTTTTTCTACTTTTTCTGGATAAAGGCGGCATTCCATCCGTTCGGAATCTAGTACAATTCCCAAAAATTCAATGACCTTGGAGGGGCCCACCGTCTTCTCAGCGGCCAATGGGACACCGAATTCGCAAGCGACGTCCTGAAAACCCGATAACAACCGAGAACAATCCGTAGAGTCAGCAATCCCAACAAACAAAAAGTCGTCTAAACAATGTAATGTACTACCGGTTGCCACCGTGGCTTCCGTAACCTACTGCAAAAAAGTCGTAAAAGCTTCAAAATAAAAACAAGATAAAGAAAAACCCATTGGTAAACATTTGTCAAAAAAATACATTCCTTGAAACTGAAAACCAAGAGAATTGAAACCTGCAGGAGAAACCGGTAAAATCCTAAATGCTGACTTAATATCAACCTTTGCCATGAGGGCATTCCGTACATGAATACGCAATAAGTCCACCGCTACGTCAAATAACGTATAGGAGACTGGAGCCTGAATTGTACAACGTCATCATTTAGCGAACCGTCTGGGAGGGTAAGACAAATGGTGAATAATTCTAAAAGTGCCCGGTTCCTTCTTGGGAACCACTCCTAAAGGGGATACTCTAAAATTTAAAATTGGGGAGTAATTAAAAGGACCCTCAGTACGGCCAAGTTCGTTTTCCTTTCTAATGTAATCAAAAACTGCATATTCGTGGTTGAGTACGGATGACAAATTGTCGTGGCAAAGACAGCCTTGCCCACGGAACTCAGGCACAAAAAAATCCTTCAGAAAAGTCATCAATAAGCAATAGAGCTTAAATATGTCGAGCCACGGGCGCATTGTGCCCACTTTCACCGGCGTCCGACCCTTTAACACCCGTGTCCTTAGTACCAGGGAATTGAGCCGTGAGATTCTGCTTTTTAAAACATTTTACATCCACCACAGTAAGAGCATTTGTGGCAGAACTTGCAGGTATTCAGCCATTTGCATCCGGCATCGTTAAAGGAAAAAACAAAACCCCCTTTTGGGTTGTTGCAGAGTGACCACTCTCTGAAATGTGTGACACATCCTTAACTCCCCAACACACATTAAAGTGTACCGCCAACTTTTGACGGAATGCCTCGTCATATGATAGCAAGGCACTACCCCCAAAATTGCGGTACGCCTCCAATATAATATCTTGATGCTGAAAAAGGCCCGAGCAAAGGCATGGTTCCTTTTCGCCCAAGACCGCTGAATAGATGGAGAAGGCTTGAAGCCAATTATGAAAGGACTTAAAAGTCCTTTTTTTATACATCAGCATCAAATTTATCATCCTTCCTGCTGTCAGATGTTGCCGCAGGTTTATAATTGGGAAGTAACGTGAAAATGTCTAGATATTCTTGCTGCTAAGTTTTCTCTTTGACAGCAGGAGACAAATGGAAGCCTAATGGAGACAATGTACATACAAGAGGCCTCCTTTAACAGGCTCTCAGAGACACTTGGTCCCACAGTAACAGGAGATCTTATTATGGGCATATTATGCAGACTCTGCGCTCCCAAGGCCTGGTTAACAACCTTCTGCACTAGTTGCAAGACCCTCCCTTCATCCCATATTGCAGTGCCCCTGGAATCAGCACAAAAAATCTCACCATGTCCAGGATGCTGCAATGTGTCTGGTCCAAATGCTGTCACATGGGTTGTGGGGTGGGCGCCATCACGTCCCCGGTCCTCATCACTGGAGGAATCCCGATGGGAAGCCCAAGCCTGGGCTGCTGCTCCTCTAGGCGACAAATCCCTCCTACGCAGATTCTCCTGTGGCAGGCTGCTGCTGAACTGTCTATCCCGCCGCCCTACAGTGGCGGTAAACTCCGGAGACAGAACAAGGGGTTGAACTGACTGCTGAAGCACAGCAGACGTTCCAGCCAGGGCATTAGGTGGCGCTGGTGCCGGCTGAGGCCGTGCTGAGACACGGCCGACGTCACTGATGTGGGAATCCCATGATGCTTGATATGCCCACGCGACTTCAGATCTCACCGTAGACCGGGGTATAGAGGGCCGACGGCGTCCACGAGTCGCCGAAGCTCTGGATCTTCTTACTGGTGAGGTGGCAGGTGAGTAAATCTCCTGGGAGCGTCTCTTCCTCTTCTCCCAGCGCTTGCTGTGTCGCTCCCCCGCCACAGACCCGGCATCCATCACCTCCGCAGCATCAGAGGGGTGAGTCACCGATTCAGCCATCCCGACATCAGGCTGTGAATCTCTCGAGGTGGCAGGCAGTGGGGCTGATACAGAGTCCAAGCAGGACTGCAACCAAGCGATGCCATCTTCATCCCTCAGATGCCTCTTCACATCCTCCATCAGCGCGTCCATAGTGACATCTGTTACGTCTCCACAAAGACACTGAAGCACAATCCAGCGGGAGGGGAAATATATACTGCGCTTTTACCGCACTGTTTTGTCCAAACCAAATGTCCTTAGTCAGACAGCTGGGCCAGCCAATGGGGGTCAATACCTGCTTCTGCTTCCTGGCAACAGGGACCTTCAACCCTTTACACTACTTCATCTTGAGTATCACTCAAGAGATTTAATACACCCGTATTAAGATAAAAAACCATTAATAGCATATATACATATCATCCAAAGTAGAAAAACACTGGGCACTAAACGTGTAAAGTTAGGGCGGGCTGTCACTACTGTGACACTTCTGCAGCTGTACCTGGTGGTGCTGGCTCTTGGTAGCGGATTCAGCAATACAAAAGAAACAATGTCCGCACTCACCGGTAGTTGATCTTGACACGTTTTTATTCCTGTTCACATCAATGAACAAAAGGCAAATCAGCACCCCCTCCCTTGCTGATTTGCCTTTTGTTCATTGATGTGAACAGGAATAAAAAAGTGTCAAGATCAACTACCGGTGAGTGCGGACATTGTTTCTTTTGTATTGTTGCATATATACATATACTTCAATAAATTACACCCCTAGTTTTAAAGGGCCACGATCCCATGTAGCCCCCTCTCTAAGCGCTGTGGGGGCTTCCCATTACTGATCCTGTACTGATCCTGAGTTAGGTTGGCTTCACAATATTGGTTTTTGCCTGTTTGTGTGGATCCTTTTTTTTGCAGGGCCACACGGTCAGGACAGGATGTGTGGACAGTGAGGTCAAATATGGTCCTGGATCCTGTTTTTTACAGGATTTGTTTATGTAAATAAATGCAGAGAGTGCAAGAGTATTTCCTGAACAGATTTTTGCTTAGACTCCCATGTTAAGTAAAACGGACCGTGCCGGATTAAAAAATGAATCCGATACAGATTGCAGAAAACCGGATGGCCAAATAGGACCAATCTGGCACTATAGGGATACATGGGAGGCAAAACCGGGATACTGTTCTGTCCTGTTAAAACTGGATTCCAAAAACCGTGGTGTGAAGCCAGCTTTACATCCTGTATTATACTCCAGAGCTGCACTCACTATTCTGCTGGTGTAGTCACTGTGTACTTACAATACTTTACTGAACCTGTATTGATTCTGAGTTACCTCCTGTATTAGGCTGGGGTCACAGTACTATTTTTCACATGCATTTTTGGAGACCTGCGTTTTCAAAAACGCATGTAAAAAACGCACCCATAGGCCCCCATGTTAAAAAACGCATGCCCTAATAGCCAAAAAGCATGTGTGACTGTCCCATGCGTTTTTGGAGCATATCCAAAAACGCATGCGTTTCTGTAGAAAACGCATGCGTTTTTGTAGAAAACGCATGCGTTTTTATAACATGGGTTCCTATGGAAAACGCATGCAAAAACGCATGTACAGTTAGTACCTTTTAGTGCCATTCAAAAACGCATGCGTTTCCCATAGGAGCCCATGTTAAAAAAACGCATGCGTTTCCGGAAAAACGCATGCGTTTTTTTAACATGGGCTCCTATGGGAAACGCATGCGTTTTTGAATGGCACTAAAAGGTACTAACTGTACATGCGTTTTTGCATGCGTTTTCCATAGGAACCCATGTTATAAAAACGCATGCGTTTTCTACAAAAACGCATGCGTTTTTCAAAACGCTCAAAAAAATACTACAAGCACTATTTTTATGTGCAGATTCAAAAACGCAGCCAAAAACGCAGGGAGCCATCAGAGACCTTAAAAAACTCATGCTGACATGAAAAACGCATGTAAAAAAGCATGCGTTTTTAAAAGGCACTAAAAAAATGCATGTCAACTGTGACCCCAGCCTTATACTCCAGAGCTGCACTCACTATTCTGCTGGTGCAGTCACTGTATACATACATTACATTACTGATCCTGAGTTACCTCCTGTATTATACTCCAGAGCTGCACTCACTATTCTGCTGGTGCAGTCACTGTGTACTTACAATACTTTACTGAACATGTATTGATTCTGAGTTATCTCCTGTATTATACCCCAGAGCTGCACTCACTATTCTGCTGGTGCAGTCACTGTGTACATACATTACATTACTGAACATGTATTGATCCTGAGTTACCTCCTGTATTATACCCCAGAGCTGCACTCACTATTCTGCATGAATTTGACAATGATCACCCTCTTCTTTATGGCCTCTCTTAACAGTTTTGTACCTGATTCTTTTATGACATCTTGGAATCAGATTTGTTTTTACAGATCTCGCTCCCTCTCTATTGATTCTTAGAGTGGTTTCACATCACTGCAAGATCAGATCCGGGGCTGTGCGATGCGAAATGGACAGCCACGGACCCTATCTAGAAACAGAACCGGAGGGCAGATATCCGGTCTTGAAATCTCTGCAGGGGACAGCTCCAGGTGCTGAAGTTTAGCAGTGCTCGATGCTAAACTCCAGCACCCGGTATCCGATTTTGCTGAAAGCAACGTTTTTGGGTCCAGGAGAAAAATCTGAATTGTCCCAGATCCTCCCAGACAGATGGAAACCGGATGTCAAATATCTGCGATCAGACTCCATCCAGCCCCATAGGGCTGCATTACTGCAAAATCGGGTCCGGGGCTGTCAGGTTTAGACCGGACAGCCCGGACCTGATCTTGCCGTGGTGTGAAACCGGCCTTACTTGGAGTCCTGAGGTTTGTTTGACTGTTGTTTTTGGGTGCCCCTTTGGCAATGTCAGACCAGTACATAGGCTTCACCTAACCGCACTAGGCCCCAATTCTGGCCTAGTTTCCTATAGCAACAAATCACATCGCAGCTTTCATTTTCACTGTTCCAGAAATGAAAGCTGTGCTGTGATTGGTTGCTATGAGCAACAAGTCCAGATTGCAATCAGTTTTGAAAAAAATAAAATAAAATTAGGCTCACTGGGCCTCATGTCAAAGCCGGCCTTGTAGCCCATAGCAACCAATCACAAGGCAGCTTGCATGTCTTAAACTGCTGCTGTAAAAAGAAAGCTGTCCGTGATTGGTTGCTTTTAGAAAACAAGGTCAGATTTATCCATTGTGATGATCGGGACTTAATGTGTCCTAGTTCCCATAGCAACCAGTTATGTTGTATCTTTAATATTACCACAGCAGATCAAGGAACGGAGGCTGCACAGTCATTGGTTACTATGGGCAACAAGGAGTTTTTTTCCCTTTTAGTTTTCGTAAATCTGCCCATATGTTTAATTCAAAGATTTAAAGGGCAACTCCACCCAAAATTCACAAAATTCTGAGATGACCGTTATTAATCCTATTCGGAGGGTATAAGGGTGCTTTCACACTAGCGTTTATTTGAAATCGCGGCAGATGCGGTGAAAAAACCGCATCTGCTGCGATTACCGCATACCGGCTGCACTTGCGGCACGGTTGCGGCAAGCCCCATACAATGTATAGGCGGGCTTGCGGCAGGTGCGGCAAGTGCGGTTTTGGCACTTGCGGCAGGTGTGGCCGCGAAAAAAACGCAGCTGACCGTGTTTTTTTTCGCGGCCGCACCTGCCGCAAGTGTCAAAACCGCTCTTGCCGCACCTGCCGCAAGCCCGCCTATACATTGTATGGGGCTTGCCGCAACCGCGCCGCAACCGTGCCGCAAGTGCAGCCGGTATGCGGTAATCGCGGCAGATGCGGTTTTTTCACCGCACCTGCCGCGATTTCAAAAAAACGCTGATGTGAAAGGGGCCTAAGAGCTATTATTCCAGGGTGGCTGCCTACAGATGGCACCAGACAGTAATGTGCATATTTTTTCCCCACAAAGTATTGCCTAAAACGGATGGATCTCCATAAGGAGAGCTGGTACCTTCCAAGAGGTTGTCTAGTGCAAACACAATCTCACTAGGCCGTGATCGGACATTATGGCGACACTAATTTCACCCAAGTCGCTGCATGGCCTTATTTACCCCCTAAAATAATCCACCGTGCCCCTGATGGTTTACGCACCTCATACTATGTAGTGCTTGGAAATTTCAGGAGACTCGCTCACCTGTGAATGGTCGTGTTCAGAAGGATAAAGTGGAATTATTAATTTACTACAATAATACCTTCACTTCCGAGTTTAATTAGTTGTGTGACTGAACTCTTAACTCAATTTGCTCTTATGTCAAATTAAATTTCCCCATTAAAATTAATTGAAATGCTATTAATCAGTAAAAGCCCTTTCTTAAGAGCCCCCATCCTGGTACTGTATATATGATCCCCCAACCTGGTACATGACCCGTATCCTGGTATGTATATATGACCCCGCAACCTGGTAATGGCCTCCATCCTGATATATATGATACCTCTTCCTGGTACATATAGACCCCGATACAGGCAGGGCCGGCGACAGCACGTGGACAAGTGCTGGGGCCCGGGCTGCTGGGAGATGGTCTACTGGGTTACTGAGTGCTGCCCCCACTCACACTCAGGGGCCCCCGAGTGTGAGTGGGGGCAGCACTTAGGGGTCCCCGAGTGTGAGTGGGGGCAGCACTCAGGGGTCCCCGAGTGTGAGTGGGGGCAGCACTCAGGGGCCCCCAAGTGTGTGGGGGGCAGTGCTCAGGGGCCCCCCAAGTGTGAGAGGGCCCAGCCAGAGCTCAGGGGCCCCCGAGGGTGAGTGGGGGCAGTGCACAGGGGGCCCTTGGAGGTGAGGTGGGGGCCCAGACCTATAGGGGGCCCGTGTCGCTAGCCGCCCCCTGTGCCTGCTGATCCGAACGCTGGGTGCAGCACACGCCGCACAGTCAGGCAGGCGAAAGTCACAGCGCTACCTTGCCCTCTGGCCCTGAGGAGCTGTCACCCACCTCCTTCTCTATCTCCCGCCCGGTGTCCCAGCGGCCGTGCGTTAGGTCCTGGCCGCTCACTATCCATGAAGTGAGGATACGCCCCCCAGCTGCTGCCGAACAGAGAAGAGAAGAAGAGAGTGGAGAACAAGACACAGGTGAGAGGAGGAAAGTGGGGGACACAGGAAGAGGATGAGAGCTGGTGGACAGAGGAGGAGGATGAGAGCAGGGGACAGAAGAGGAGGATGAGAGCAGGGGACACAGGAAGAGGATGAGAGCGGGGGACAGAGGAAGAGGATGAGAGTGGGGCACAGAGGAGGAATATGAGAGCGTGTGACAGTGGAAGAGGACAGCAGGGGACACAGGAAGAGGATGAGAACTAGTGGACAGAGGAGGAGGATGAGAACGGGGGAAAGAGGAGGAGAATGAGAGCGGAGGACACAGGAGGAGGATGAGAGCAGGGGGCACAGGAGGAACATAAGAGCACGGGACACAGAAAGAGGATGAGAGTGGGGTCAGAGAAAGAGTTTGAGACTGGGGGACAGAGGAAGAGGATGAGAGTGGGGGACAGAGGAAGAGGATGAATATGAGAGCGTGTGACAGTGGAAGAGGACAGCAGGGGACACAGGAAAAGGATGAGAGCTGTTGGACAGAGATGGAGGATGAGAGCGGGAGACACAGGAAGAGGATGAGTGCGGGGCAGAGAGGAAGAGGATCAGAGCACGGGACAGAGGAAGAGGATCATAGCAGGGGACAGACAGAGGAGAAGGATGAGAGTGGGGGACAGAGGAAGAGGAGAGCGAGGGACACAGGAATAGGATGAGAGCAGGGGATACAAGGAGAGGATGAGAGTGGGGGACAGAGGAGGAGGATGAGAACGGAGACAGAGGAGGAGAGAGCAAGGGACACAGGAAGAGCATTATATGGAGGGGCCATGAGGCTATATTATACTATATGGAGGGCTGTGAGGCTGTATTATACTATACAAAGGACTATGAGGCTACTATATGTAGGATAGTAGGGGTTCATTATAATAATTGAATGACTATTGGGGCTACCTTATGAATGGGGGACTATGGGATGCATTATAATACATGGAGGAGTATAGGGGTCTTTGTAATATATGGAGGAATATGTGGATACATTATAATAATTAAAGGACTATCATGGCAGGAGGAGAAAGACCATATATACCAGGGCGGGGGACATATACCACGATAAGGGCCATATTCCAGGAGGGAGGCCATATATAGCAGGATGGGAGACATGTTTAAAAGGATAAGCTCCATATTCCAGTAGGATGACCATATATAGCAGGATGAG
Organism: Allobates femoralis; assembly: GCA_033576535.1. Lineage (NCBI taxonomy): Eukaryota > Metazoa > Chordata > Amphibia > Anura > Aromobatidae > Allobates > Allobates femoralis. The sequence continues at coordinate 43,460 of JARQOC010000728.1, read as the reverse complement.
GGACATTTATACATAAAGGGGTCAATTCGTGAGTGTTTATAGAACTTAGAACGTTACACGGGGCCCATACATCCGACCAACGTGTGTGTGGAGGGGGGTCCCAGATCTGTATTTCACATCGGGGCCCACCAGACTCTAGTTACGCCACTGGGGAGAGACATGCACAGAGAGGGGAGAGACTGTGCACAGGAGGGAGACACAGCATTTGGGGATGGAGAGATAGACAATTTGGGCAGAGACAGCATGGTAGGGATTAAATTTGTGAGGGCTAGATCTATAGATATATATAAATAAATATAAATTATATATATTATAGTCCGTAATCTTTATAAAAAAAAATATATATATAGTGAAGTTAGCGCATAGCCAGTGCATACGGAGGACTCGCTTGCTGCGTAATTGACACCAACTCGTGCTTAAATGTCACCAATGTCCACCCGCTTATTTTGCAACACACAAATAATATAAACCGAGTAGCACATAAGACATTCCACATAAGCACTCTTCGTTTAAATATCACATAATACATACATTACATACAATAGAACACATAATACATTCAGGACTACAATTCATCGGGACTGGCGACCACATCTCCATCGAACACTAGGAGCACTAACGACAGCTCCACTGGTGGTCACGGGCGCCGGGCCTTATCTATACTTTACACATAGATTTAACATTTAATATTAGTCTCTATTAACGGGATCACATCACAACCTAACCATCGAACCCAATGGCAGTTCCAGCCGCCGGGCTCTCTTTGCATTACAAGTAACAGTGAGGAGGGTAGAGTTAAAAGACCGAGGGCTTATTGTGGTAGAAAATAATCCTAATGACAGAGATCCATATATCATTCTTGGCACTAATGTCGTTAGCAAATGTTTCGATGAAGTGTTAGTCTTACTACAACAGATTGCAGGCACTGCCAAACCCCGGCAGCGAAGGGTTCTTCAGAGAGAGATCAGAGCCCTTCTGCATCAACAACAGGTAAAACTAACCGGTGGTGAAATTGGTAGTGCATGGGTGACAGACCCAATTCCCATTGTTGTACTCCCAATGAGTGAAATGATGATCTGGTGCTGAGCAGCTATAGGCCTAAGGGGACAGGACTACCAGGCGGTAGTAGAACCCATCTGTACAGAACACAGGCCTACACTCTTGACAGCCAGGGGGGTGGTTGATGTTCGCAAGGTACGGGTACCCATCTGCATCTTAAATTGGGGGGAGAACGAGGTCAAACTACCCAGGTATTCTGCCGTTGCTAAGCTGTACACTGTGCATAACAACGCTATACAAGCAGTGGAACCCTTGACCCCACCCGACTCGGTGGAAGATAACAATTCCAAGGGGCAGCTGAAGGACTGGTGTAAACAGCTCCATGTTGGGACTGACTACAACCCCTGAACATAAGAACCATGGTGTCTACCGGGTAGTCCAGGAGTATGAACAGGTATTCAGTAAGCATCCACTCAATTTTGGTAGGATTAAAGGGGTACACCATCATATACCCACCTCATAGATAGGACTGTTCTGATAAGGATCACCGTGACGAGGTGGAACGGCTTACGTACATTTTTTGCAAAAAACGTATTACCGTATATACTCGCGTATAAGCCGAGTTTTTGAGCCCAAAAATTGGGCTGAAAAGTCCCCCCCTCGGCTTATACGCGAGTCACTGTATACTGTGTACACTGTATACAGTGTATACAGTATACAGGCCCGCCCCCATCAGTATACAGGCCCCCCCCTTGCAGTACAAACCTGTAAAGGAAGAGATTAGTATACTTATCACTGTCCCGCTGCCGCTGTCCCGCCGCCGTCATCGCGCTCCTCCGTCTTCATCCGTCTTCTTCCGGCTTCCTCCGCCAGAGGAAACTGGAAGACGCTGGATGAAGACGGAGGAGCGCGATGACGGCGGCGGGACAGTGGCAGCGGGACAGTGATAAGTATACTAATCTCTTCCTTTACAGGTTTGTGCTGCAAGGGGGGGCCCTGTATACAGATGGGGGGGCTGTATACACCTCTGGAGCTGCTGTATACTACCTCTGGGGCTGCTGTATACACCACTGGGGCTGCTGCATACTACCTCTGGGGCTGCTGTATACACCACCGGGGCTGCTGTATACTACCACTGGGGCTGCTGTATATACCTCTGGGGCTGTATATACCTCTGGGGCTGCTGTATACTACCTTTGGGGCTGCTGTATACTACCACTGGGGCTGCTGTATACTACCACTGGGGCTGTATATACCTCTGGGGCTGCTGTATACTACCACTGGGGCTGCTGTATATACCTCTGGGGCTGCTGTATACTAACCACTGGGGCTGCTGCTGTATATACCACTGGGGCTGTATATAACTCTGGGGCTGCTGTATACTATCTCTGGGGCTGCTGTATACTACCACTGGGGCTGCTGTATACTACCACTGGGGCTGTATATACCTCTGGGGCTGCTGTATACTACCTCTGGGGCTGCTGTATACTACCTCTGGGGCTGCTGTATACTACCACTGGGGCTGCTGTATACTACCACTGAGGCTGTATATACCTCTGGGGCTGCTGTATACTACGTCTGGGGCTGCTGTATACTACCACTGGGGCTGCTGTATATACCTCTGGGGCTGCTGTATACTAACCACTGGGGCTGCTGCTGTATATACCACTGGGGCTGCTGTAAATACTTCTGGGGCCGCTGTATACCACACTGCTGGGGGCTGTATACCTGTGCTGGGGTCCACCCTCGGCTTATACACGAGCCAATAGGTTTTCCCAGGTTTTGGGGGCAAAAGTAGGGGGGTCGGCTTATACACGGGTCGGCTTATACAAGAGTATATACGGTATTTATATATTAGATATTTTCAGTGGAGATTTTTTCATATAAGAATGGATAGTAAAATGATATAATGAAAAACCTCAGCAGGTAGAAGAGAGAATAATACCTACCCAATTTGAATAACCAGCAAAAGTTAGAGACACCCAAAAGGTAAATTTATCATAATATGATAATATAGACGTCAGCTGTCACTCATAATATTTAGAGATACTAATATACTATATCTTTTTAGGACCTCACAGACTGCTCAAAAAAAGGGGACACTGGAGATGCTACGCAGAGGTTGGTTCCTTGATCCATATTTGGTGGAGCTCCCCCTGATCCAGGAATTCTGGTCTGCACTTTTTCAGAACTATAACATGGTAACGGGTAGGAGTTTAAAGGGATCTCCTGAAATGGCCTTACTCTCTCTGCTCCCTGGATCATGGAAGACCCAAAAGAAGGATATCCTTCAGTTCTGCCTCAGTGCTACGAGAAATGTGATCCCTCGTCATTGGAGGGAGCAGGCACCCCCTACGATTTTGGAGTTGCACTCAGAAATGGAGACCCTTCGTAGATTTGAGGAGCTTTCAGCTGAGTCCTCCCAAACTCAATCTGTCTATGTAACTATTTGGACGGAATGGATCCTCTTCAGAGATGCCCCTAATTTTAGAGATATGTTCTCTTGTGGGTGAATCGCCTGTGCACTACCTGAAACATGCTAGTTTCACTCTCCTAACCTGCGACTCCCCAGACGTACAGTTCTCGTCTTCTCTGTTCTTCCTTCTCACTTCTATACTTCTCTCAATTCCCTTTTCTCACTTTCAAGCCTTTTCTCTTCTCTAGATCTTATTTTTTTGGATCAACTTTCTTCCACCCCCCCCCATATCCAGTGGATGGCCAGGAGCCGTTTCATCTAATTTACTGTAATTAGACCATAGTATAATTTCACTCTGATCTCCTGTTGAGATCTAGGGACCTCCCCGTTCTGTTCCCTTTGGAACAGGGAGGGATTCCACCTATTACTTTGATGTGAAGTTTGTAGTAGCCATGGTGACATCGTTCTTTTTGACTGCACCAGGAGGCTTCAGCCTGATTTGAACTATATTATGATGTAATATTGATATGTTATACTTTGAGCTTAATAACTTTTGCGCAATACGTTATATGTATGTTTACGTTAAAAACTTTGGGGTAGGAAGTTATAAGGCTTCAAAGTTCATCAGCAATTTTTCATTTTTCCAGCAAAATTTACAAAACCATTTTTTTTAGTAACCACATCACATTTGAAGACATGACAGAAAACACCCAAAAGTGACACCATTCCAAAAACTGAACCCCGCAAGCTACTCAAAACTACATTCAAGAAGATTATTAACCCTTCAGGTGCTTCACAGGAACTAAAGTAACGTGAAAGGAAAAAATGGACATTTACATTTTTCTAACAAAAATGTTCTTTTAGCCTCAATTCTTTCATTTTCACATGGGTAACATGATAAAATAGATCCTAAAATGTGTTGGGCAATTTCTCCTGAGTACACCGATACATCATATGTGGTTATAAACCACTGTTTGGTCGCACGGCAGGGCTCAGAAGGTAAGGAGCGCAGTTTGACTTTTGGAGCTAATTTTCCATTCAAAAAGTAAAATGGCGCTCCTTCACTTCTGAGCCCTGCCGTGCGCTCAAACAGTTGTTTATGACCACATATGAGGTATCAGTGTACTCAGGAGAAATTACCCAACAAATTTTAGGATGCATTTTACCCTGTTGCCCATGTGAAAATGAAAAAAATTAGGCTAAAAGAAAATGTTTGTGAAAAAAAAAGTACTTTTTCATTTTTACGGATCAATTTGTGAATCATCTGGGAGTTCAAAGTGCTCACCGCCCATCTAGATAAGTTCCCAGGGGTTCTAGTTTCCAAAATGGGGTCACTTGTGGGGGAGCTCCAATGTTTAGGCACACAGGGGCTCTCCAAACGTGGCATGGTGTCCGCTAACAATTTGACCTAATTTTCCATTCAAATTGTTAGTGGACACCATGTCGCGTATGGAAAGCCCCTGTGTGCCTAAACATTGGAACTCCCCCACAAGTGACCCCATTTTGGAAACTAGACCCCCCCAAGGAACCTATCTAGATGCATAGTAAGCACCCCTTGGTGCTTCACAAATTGATCCGTAAAAATGAAAAAGTACTTTTTTTTCCACAAAAATATTATTTTTTCATTTTTACGGATTAATTTGTGAAGCACCTGGGGTTCAAAGTGCTCACTATGCATCTAGAGATGTTCCTTGGGGGGTCTAGTTTCCAAAATGGGGTCACTTGTGGGGTGCTCCAATGTTTACGCACACAGGGGCTCTCCAAATGCGACATGGTGTCCGCTAACAATTTTGAGTGGAAAATCACCTCAAATTGTTAGCGGACACCATGTCGTGTTTGGAGAACCCCTGTGTGCCTAAACATTGGAGCTCCCCCACAAGTGACCTTATTTTAGAAACTAGACCCCGCCCAAAGAATGTATCTAGATGCATAGTGAGCACTTTGATCCCCAGGTGCTTCACAAATTGATCCGTAAAAATGAAAAAAAGAAAATTTGTGTGATAAAAAGTACTTTTTCCTTATTATAGATCAATTTGTGAAGCACCTGGGGGTTCAAAGTGCTCACTATGCATCTAGATACGTTCCTTGGGGGAATCTAGTTTCCAAAATGGGATCACTTGCTGGGGAGCGCCAATGTTTAGGCACACAGGGGCTCTCCATACGCGACATGGTGTCCGCTAACAATTGCAGCTAATTTTCCATTCAACTTGTTAGTGGACACCATGTGGAGAGCCCCTGTGTGCCACCAGCACAAGGGCAACTGGAAGAGTTGGGGTACAGCACCAGAAAATCACGCCACTAATGAATGCGCAATTTTCTGGGGTGGCTGTGGCTTGCAATTTGCAGCGTGGGGGGCCCACAACGTTTGGGTCTCTCCATGCTGAGGATTCCAGCCCCCCAGCTGCCAAGTTGTACCTGGCTGGAAACCAAAAATACGGCAAAGCTCCATGTTATTTTATTTGTAGAGGTAATTTTAAAAAAAATTACGTAGGGCTTGGCCATATTTTTGGTCCAGCCAGGTACAACTTGGCAGCTACGGACTGCCACCAACCCTCAGCTGCCTTGTTGTACCTGGCTGGCAACCAAAAACTACAACGGAGCCCTTTTTTTTTTATTTCTAGAACTAATTTTAGAAAAAAAAGTGATGTGGGGCTCCACCATATTTTTGGTCCAGACAGGTACAATTTGGCAGCTATGGATTGCCACCAACCCCTCAGCTGCCTCATTGTACCTGGCTGGCAACCATAAATACAGCAAAGCCCCTTTTTTTTATTTCTAGAATTCTAGAAAAAAATTGATGTGAGGCTCCGCCATATTTTTGGCCCAGCCAGGTACAACTAGGCAGCTGGGGGCTGCAATCCTCAGCACAGAGGGGCCCAAGCATTCTGACCCCACCATGCTGTGAATTGCAGCCCGCAGCTGCTCCAGAAAGTGGCGCATTCATTGAAGTCCCATTTTCTGGTACTGTACCCAGACTCTTCCAGTTGCCCTGGTGCCGGTGGCAAAGTGGGTAATAAAGGGGTTAATGCCAGCTTTTTTATTGGCAGCTGGCACTAAGCCCAGATTCATAATGTCGGGCCAATGTTAGACCCGGCCATTAGGAATCTCTAGTAAATAGTCAAAAAAAACTTTTTATTTGAAAAAAAAACACAAACAAAATTCGGACTCCATCTTTATTATAAAGATCCGACGTAGTCCACAACGAAGGTCCCACGACGCTTGATCGCCTCCAAAGTAGTCCACAATGAAGGTCCCACGACGCTTGATCACCTCTGCTCAATCCAGAGACTGCAGCAAGGGATCAAGTCTCCTCTTCCTACAGTCTCTGGGGTCAGAGTTATAGTGCACTGTATTGCAATGACCTGTCATACAGTGCACCATGACTATGATCGCAGATAATACAACAAGAAGACAATTGATCCCTTGTTGCACCCATCCATCCACCCATCATCCACGCATGCACCCATCCACACATGCACGCACGCTCCATCCATGCATGCACACATCTATGCACGCACACATCCATCCATGCACACATCCATCCATGCACACATCCTCACACGCACACATCCACACACGCACACGTCCACGCACGCACACATCCACGCACACACACATCCACACACACATCAATGCACCCACACATCCATCCATACATGCACACATCCATCCATGCATGCACACATCCATCCATGCAATATCTATGCATGCACACATCCATCCATGCACACACACATCCATGCACGCATACATCCATGCATGCACACATCCATCCACCCATGCATGCACCCATCCATCCACCCATGCACCCATCCATACACCATGCATGTATGCATGCATTGCACCCATGCATCCTTCCATGCATGCATGGCAGCATCCATCCATTCATTCATTCATACTTACCTCACTCACGAACAGCCACAGCCGGAGTGGAAGAGGCTGACCGGCGGGTGCAGCCCGCTGGAGAGATGAGGGCACCAGAGATGAGGGATGGGATGGGGGGGTGATAATCACGGGAGAGGGCTGAGGAGGCTGACCGGCGGGTACATAATACCGGAGGACCGAGACCAGAGGAGGGGGGCAGGTGGAAGGGACGGTGGGGGACCTGATGACCACTGGAGCGGGAGGGGGCTGAGGAGGGGAAAGGCACCTACCGACCCGCCCCTCCAGATCTGATGGGAGAGCTCAAATCAGATTTGGAGGGGTGAATCGCTCTGATTGGCAGTTTCACTTTCAACTGCCAATCAAAGTGACTTTAGTCACGGGGGGGGCTAAGCCACCCCCCGGGATAAAGTATGTGTCCTTGTGATCCCGCAGCTCCGGTGTCTTGCCACTGACCCAGTCAAGGGAGCTGCAGGACCGCAAACAAGTCATGGCGTTGTAGAGACATCATGGGTCGGGAAGTCATCGTCTTCCATGACGTCTTTGTAACGTCATGGGTCGAGAAGGAGTTAATGATCCTTGTCCTGGATTCTTCTGTGTGGTTCTTGTATATGCATGCGATGGTGCTGACATCCTTGTATTTGGACAACTTTTTTCTATTTCTTTAAATTAAAATGTCCACTATTGTCCTCATTTTTACAGGATAGATATAAATGTGTATGCACCAGATTTATTTCAAACGATTTAAAACATTTTACTGGGGGAAGGAGGGAGTGCCGTTATGCAGTTCGCCTTCAGGCGGCAGAGAGACTAGGTTCACCCCTGCTGTCAGGTATGAGAGGGACACATTTGAGATGGACAGCAATGAACTGGAAGTGGTAAAGGACTTCAACCTACGTAGATTAATGATCACTCAACATGCAGTGACAAGTCAATAGGAGAATAGCTATGGGCAAATCAACAATGAAGCCACTGGACAAGGTCTTCACATCAAGGAACATTTCACTGGTGATGAAGACACGGCTTGTACGTAGTCTGGTCATTTCTGTAGTAACATATGGATATGAAACCTGGACTTTAAAGAAGCAAGACAGAAAAAGAATCAACACCTTCAAAATGTGAAGCTGGAGAAAGATGTTATCAATACCATGGATGGTAAAAGAACAAGTAAATCAAGCCAGACATGTCACTGAAAGCAAGGATCGCCAAGCTACGACTTGACTACTTTGGACACATTATACAAAGAGAGAAATCACTGGAGAAGGAGATTATGGTAGGAAGAACAGAAGGAACAAGGCAAAGAGGAAGACCAGCAACCCGATGGCTTGATATTGTCAAGAAAACGGCGGGGAAGATCCTGGTGGACCTACTAGTGCATGTCAATGAATTGCAATTCCATCAAAAAGTTTTCAGTCATTTGATACAAAATGTGAAACACATATTATGTAGCGTCATTACAGAGTGATCTATTTCAAGTGTTTATTTATGTAAATGTTGATGATTATGGCTTACAGCCAATACAAACCCAAAGGCCATCGTCTCAGAATATTAAAGTAGGGAGGATGAAGGGTTAAAAACTGAGCTGCCGTATTCCACAAGACATCAAAGGGTGAATATAATATTGATTTAACAGCCAATATGTTTCAGGGCTCCCAGAAATGCCCTGACACATGGCAATATGATATTGAATTTTGCTGCTATTCTAATTCATAGAGATGCACTAGTATCTAGGCTTGGAGAAGACCCTGGTGGACCTATCTAGGCTGCACAAGATGAATCTTCGTACAGAACATTCATCCTTCAAGTGGCCATAGCTCAAGATCAAGCTGAAGGCCATTATTATTAATAATAATAATAATAATAATAAAAAAGAATAGGTCAACAAAACGGAAGCGACATTAATGGAATATGAGTTTTCCTTCGGGAAAATTTTGATTGATTTTGACTGGAGGCAAGGCTATGGAAAGAATAGAAAGCTCCATGATCTACAGGCAAAAAACCATCAACACATGCCGACCCTCTCCACCAGCTTCCTTAGATGGGGGCTGTTACAAATATGGCCCTGCCTGACATTGGAGGAAACTTAAAATCACTGTGACTTAATTGTAATTCCATGATGCATTTGTCCTGCCTAATAGCCAAACCAGGAGGCCGTGGTGCAATCCCAAAATCCTGCATGATGTTCTCAGGCCATTATTTTGCAGAGTTTTTCATGAGTTTTATGCAACTCAAAAGCTGTTATTTATAGCACCAGCAAAAGCTGCACAATTCCATAGAACGGAAAACTTCTTCATTCATTAAAAAAGCAGCATGTCAATTGTTTCAGCGTTTTGCAGCGTTTTTCACAATTGAAAGCAACGAGAAAGAGCAAAAATGAAGCAAAAACCACAACTGCATATTTTTGTCTGCATTATTTGGTGAAAGAAAAATGCTACAAAAACTCAGCAATACTTGCTTTTTTGGAACCAAAAACTCCCTTGTAAAAGTAAAAGGCCCTCCAATCACATATACTTCCTATAAAAACAACCCTGGAGTCAGGCCAAAATCATAACCAAGTGCTCTTTATTAAAAATCACTGCATAAATACTGCATTACAAGTGATGCCAAGGCGGCACACAAGACAGGTGACCACATGAATAAATACATACAAGTGTGATAGTTAATTACAATATTTCATGTACCAGACAATAGCCAAAATAATGCCCCGGGTCCAGAGTACACACCATACAAGCACGTAAAATATCACCGATAATCAATTCATGGGTCAAAGAGTATTACCTGCCCGTGGCCACCGTCCCCTTACGCGTTTCGCTAAGGCTTCTTCCGAGGGGGGTCGGTGATATTTTGCGTGCTTGTATGGTGTGTACTCTGGACTCGGGGCATTATTTTGGCTATTGTCTGGTACATGAAATATTGTAATTAACTATCATACTTGTATGCATTTATTCATGTGGCCACCTGTCTTGTGTGCCGCCTTGGCATTACTTTTAATGCAGTATTTATGCAGTGATTTTTAATAAAGAGCACTTGGTTATGATTTTGGCCTGACTCCAGGGTTGTTTTTATAGGAAGTATAATTGCTATTTTGGAAGCAGCTTTTTCACTGCCAAGAGAGCAGGTTCTCATGCAGGAAAAAAACAAAGCAAAAATGCAAGGTGTGAACAAAGCCTTAGAATCAGCACCGTGGGGTGAGATTAGTGACTGCGCAAGTTAAAGGGAAAACCAGGGGAGTGACTAGAGTCCTAGGGACCCCAGGGTAAATTTTGGGCCTGTGTCCCACAACCGGGAACTCCTTTATATGGCCCAGACCACCATGATGATTTCTTCCATTCACGACTAGTCTCTGCCAAATTTAAGGCACATATAACTTGGCACAGCTTTTCCAGCACCTTTTTTTTTCCCTCCTTTCTATATCTGTACACCAACCATATTCTTTATTAGAAATAAAAAATTGTTATTATTATCATCGCCAACATAGTCCGCAGCACTTTACAGTTCAGAGGGGACCTGTACAGACAGTAAAGATAATACACAGTAACAAAATTCAACAGATACCAAGAAGAGTGAGAGCTTACAATCTATTAGAAAATAGGGGTGACACAGAAGGTAAAACTGTATTGTTATAACTATCCATACTGCCCTAGAGGGTAACATAGCTCCCAACTGTTCTGAATTCAGCAGAACTGTCTCTATTTAGACACAGCTGTCTGTTAATCTGGCAGCAGGTTAATCTGAGTTCACACTGTGGGACACTACAACTGTGAACTCAGATGTACCAATTGATAGATTAGGGGAAAGCTGTGCCGCCATGCACTCTGTTAATCCGGCAGCGGCTTCGACTGAATTTACTGATACTAAGGAGCCAGATGCCTATCTGGGCTGCCACTTGGATCCTTGGACAGTAAAGATAATACACAGTAACAAAATTCAACAGATACCAAGAAGAGTGAGAGCTTACAATCTATTAGAAAATAGGGGTGCCACAGAAGGTAAAACTGTATTGTTATAACTATCCATACTGCCCTAGAGGGTAACATAGCTCCCAACTGTTCTGAATTCAGCAGAACTGTCTCTATTTAGACACAGCTGTCTGTTAATCTGGCAGCAGGTTAATCTGAGTTCACACTGTGGGACACTACAACTGTGAACTCAGATGTACCAATTGATAGATTAGGGGAAAGCTGTGCCGCCATGCACTCTGTTAATCCGGCAGCGGCTTCGACTGAATTTACTGATACTAAGGAGCCAGATGCCTATCTGGGCTGCCACTTGGATCCTTGGACAGTAAAGATAATACACAGTAACAAAATTCAACAGATACCAAGAAGAGTGAGAGCTTACAATCTATTAGAAAATAGGGGTGCCACAGAAGGTAAAACTGTATTGTTATAACTATCCATACTGCCCTAGAGGGTAACATAGCTCCCAACTGTTCTGAATTCAGCAGAACTGTCTCTATTTAGACACAGCTGTCTGTTAATCTGGCAGCAGGTTAATCTGAGTTCACACTGTGGGACACTACAACTGTGAACTCAGATGTACCAATTGATAGATTAGGGGAAAGCTGTGCCGCCATGCACTCTGTTAATCCGGCAGCGGCTTCGACTGAATTTACTGATACTAAGGAGCCAGCTGCCTATCTGGGCTGCCACTTGGATCCTGGGGTATGTGGTAAGCAGACACAATCTCCCTCTCTCTATATAAATATTTGAGTTTACTGATGACAGTGGGGAAGCCCTCAGTGACTCAGTGACATCACCGCCCCTCCTGCAGTTGTCAGTGTACCCCAGAACCTGCAGTGAGTGGTTGGTTGTGTATTCCATCACTGCAGCCTCTGAGATATATCAGAGCAGGATTTGTTGCGAGACTTCTTGTGGGCTACTTCAGACCTGCAGGGGTGTTTTGGGGGTTAATAAAGGGGTGAAAAAGGGTGGGTGTAAAATAAAACATTTTTTACATTTTTTTGTGAATGGTGAAGTCAACAAACAAAACCAGCGCTATTGGTCTGACACTAACCCACAGTGGAGAGATCCCTCCAAGACTGTTGGAACACAAAAACTGATGGTATGGAGTGGTATATAGGGTACAAAGACAGTGAGGCCATTCTTCATTAATGGAAACCTCAATGCCACTGGATATCTGAATCATGTAGCAAAAAAAGTTTCATCACTCATCTGAAGGCAATTGTCTATGCTGTGAAGATAGGAGATGTGCAGCATCCGAAACAACGGATACTGGAAGCCTGTGCTAGCATTTCTTCTGCGGTGTTGGTATCAGAGTGTCAAGAGTGGGAGAAGAGGGTTGCATTGACAATCCAACACAATGGGCAGCACTTTGAACACATTTTATAAGTGGACATAAACTTGTAAATAACTCACGAAAGAATAAAATTACATTAAAACCAAGCACACCATTGTTTTTCTTATGAAATTCTCAATACGTTTGATGTGTCACATGACTCTCTTCCCATTGAAAAAAACAAAGTTGGATCCAAAATGGCCGACTTCATAATGGCCGCCATGGTTACCACCCATCTGGAAAAGTTTTCCCCCTCCCATATACTAATGTGCCACAAACAGGAAGTTGACATCACCAACTGTTCCCATTTTATTTAGGTGCATCCATATAAACGGCCCACCCTGTATATATATGAACCAAACAGCTAAACAGCACCTCCCATAAGAACCAATCTAAACTGGTGCCAAGCTGCAACGCTGAAGAATATACACCATAAAGTTCACAGCAGCACACAGTCACTTCCAAATATGTGCGTATCCATATAGATAGAAGTAAAACCTATGTACCGGTATTTAAAAAAAAAAAAAAAAAAAAAAAAGCTTTTTCTTCCAAAAATCTCAATTTATAGATTTTTTTTATACTTCTCTTTGTAAAATAAGCTGCTTGGTACACATATTGGCCAATACATGTTTGCCCATCAACTGTGGCAAGGTGACCTTAGGTCTGATGGGTCCCTAACCTACTATGCCTCACTTTCTTTAGACTTATCAAATACTCATTTTTTAAATTATTTTGGGAACTGGGAGGACTCACTTCAATCAATGGCAACCTGCCTTTATATTTCTCAAATGCATAGGTTTTACTTATATCTATATGGATACGGGGATGGGGATATATATAAGAATCATTATTTTTTTTAATTATTATTTAAATTATTATTATAAAAAAAAACATAAATTATTATTATTTAAATGATGGTTTTAATTATTATTTAAATTATTTTTTCATTATTTCAATTGTTGTTTACATTATTATTATTATTCAAATTATGTTTTCAATTATTATTACCGTATTACATTATTTTTACATGATTATTTAAATTATTTTTTAAATTATTTATTTATTTTTTTAATTATTATTATTTCAGTTATTTTTTTACATGATTATTATTTCAATTATTGTTTAAATTATTATTATTTCAATTATTTTTTACATGATTATTATATCAATTATTTTTCTTACCACAGCAGATTCAGATCTGGAGACCATTACACTCAGTGTTGTGTGCAGCTTTGCCCAGGTTATAAATAAAGGCATCATGAATGCAGGACACCAGCCCCAATCACTAGCAACCTCCTTTCTCACAGAGGGAGTGACCACTGGTTGTCCTGCAAACAGAATGGGACTCATATAGGGCGCTGTTTACACAGGAAAAAAGTGGATATACTAATATTTACGGCTTTCTTTTTCATAATGGTAAGATCAAAAATTGGATCTGGTTTGATGAACTGGTAGTAGTAAAGAATAGACCCCATGGATTTTTATTTAGATTAAGAACAAATTCATTTACCTCTTGTAGGGTCTCATCCCAGATCAAAAAGACATAATCTGTAAAGCGCTTAAAAAAATGGATATTTCCCATTGGTGGAAGGGCCTATGCAATGAAAAGGGACTTGAAATGCCCCATGAACAAATTAGAATAAGGTGGGATGAATCTGGTCCCCATTGCGCAAAGTATTGTGGTGTCATATAAATTCTATGCAATCTATTATAAATTGCTTTTGAGAAGGGGAAAGAGCAGCATCACCAGCAAAATAGTGATTGATACTCTCTATATCCAAAATATGTTTAATAGAACATATAGTTCTATAGAGTATAGAACGTTGACATCAAGAGTGAAGAAAATGCACTTTGGTAGGGGGAGTTCTTTTAAAATAATGATAATTTCAATGCTTTTAATAATAATTTATTTATTATTTTGCAATGTTTTAATTGCACATCTCTCTTCTCATGTAAGATTATCAATAGTTTATATAGGACTGACCGAGGTTGAGTGACCCTCTTGGTCCTTGGACCACCAGACAGCAAAGTCCCAACTGCCCGCCCCAAGAGGAAGAAATTCTGGGTCACGGTGGTAATCATTGCCAACGTTGGTGGGTCCTCGAAGTTGGTTCAAAATTCAGGATTCATTAAATATGTGTTTCCCTTTATTGGATGGTTATTTGAAGGTGGTCTGGAGAGATTTGGGTGATACCTGATGATGGAATGTCGGGTACATCTCAATGGAAGACAACCTCTTCCCTGGCTCCTGAGCAGGTGAACGCGGCTAAAAGTAAGTCTGAAGAGGGTAGGGGCAATGTCATGGGAAAATCACCAGATTTTTGTAGCTTCGAGGACCTCACCAATTGTTTAAATTATTATTCTTATACTGTCAATAAAACAGCTGCTATGGCCATTTTTATCCAAAGAAAAATGGATTGTTGTTTGAGTTTTTATTCACGGAAGGGGGTTGGGGGAACTGACGGGAAGAGGTAGGATCGGTGTTAGTGGTCAGATCGCAAGAATAGACCTTACCAGAGTCATGGGTTTAGATCGGGACCCTGGGCTAGCCATTTCATTGTTTTTGGGATCATATTTTGCTTGGCCTGTGCCATAAAACTGACACATATGGTCATACTGAGCTTTTAAAATCCTGTTAAATAGGGTATCTGCTTTGTCTAGTGTCCTTTAAAAAGCACTGCTCCTTCTGCCCCCGGTCATTTTTGAATGTAGACTTTGCTTGGCCTGTGCCATAAAAATATCAACTATTATTTAATATGGTCCTAGTGTGCTCCTAAATTTCTGTCAAATACAGTAGTTGCATTTTGTGCTGTCCATTAGAAAGCACTGGTCCCTCTTTCCCGATCATTTTAGGGGTAACATTTTGCTTCGCCTGCACCATAAAAGTCCCAAATATTAATATGGTCCTTGTAAGCTCTTAAAATCCTATCAGTATTTGCCTTCTTTGGTGTCTGTTAAAAAGCACAGGTCCTTCTTCACACGATTATTTTTGGGTTCAGACTTTCCTTGGCTTGTCCATAAAAATCTCTACTATTCTCTACTGGTATTTAATACAGTCCTAGTGAGCTCTTTAAATCCTGTCAGATGCAATAGTTGCATTTTGTGCTGTCCGTTAAAAAGCATTTGTCCTTCTTTTCACGGTCATTTTTGGGGTCACATTTTGCTTGACCTGTGTCATAAAAATCACAAATATTAATACAGCCCTAGTGAGATCCTTAAATCCTATAAAATACAGTATTTGCTTTTTCTGGTGTTTTAAAGGGAACCTGACCCCTAAAAATCAGCCCCCAGCCTACTAATACCTGTCCCTGCACCATCATTAATGTATTCTAGCCATCCCTTTGTATAAAAAATGGGTATTTATAAAGTTTATAAAAGTGATTTTAGTACCTGCTGAACTGCGGCTTCTCAGTGCTTGAGAAGTCACACAGAGCGTTCCCTGTGGCTTCTCATCGCCGCCTGTAATTCAATTATTCACGCCCCAATGGACGTGCTCGTCTATAGCGATCCTCCTTGTCCTTCTACATGGGCGGTATAGCTGGTATGACGCTAATCGCGTCATATCTGGCTATACTGACGTCAGTACACATATGTGGGTGTAGAGGACTGCGTGATGCGCGATGCACATTGCGCATGTGCAAGGTTGCTTTACGTCAGCTCATCACAGATATGCTGACGTAAAGCAACCTTGCGCATGCACAATGAGCATCGCGTGGTCCACTACACCCAAATGGGTGTACTGATGTCAGTATAGCCGGATATGACGCGATTAGCATCATACCGGCTATACCGCCATGTAGGAGGACAAGGAGGATCACTATTGACTAGCACGCCCATTGGAGCATGAATAATTGAATTACAGGCGGCGATGAGAAGCCACAGGGAACGCCCTGTGTGACTTCTCAAGCACTGAGAAGCCGCAGTTCAGCAGGTACTAAAATCACTTTTATAAAGTTTATAAATGCCCATTTTTTATACAAAGGGATGGCTAGAATACATTAATGATGGTGCAGGGACAGGTATTAATAGGCTGGGGGCTGATTTTTAGGGGTCAGGTTCCCTTTAAAAACCACTGGTCCTTCTTTCCCCGGTCATTTTTGAGGTCACATTTTGCTTGGCCAGTGCTATAAAAATCACAAATATTAATATGGTCCTAGTGAGATCTTAAAATCCTGTCAAATACAGTATTTGCCTTTTCTGGAGTCCTTTAAAAAAGCACTGGTCCTTCTGCCCCCTCTTATTCTTGGGGTAACAGTTTCCTTGGCCTGTGCCATAAAAGTCCAAATTATTAATATGTGTAAAACAAAAAGAACAGAGAGGCAGGGGATAGAAGCTTACTAACCTTATGTGGTTGTGCACCCCTACACTATTAAATAACTAATAATATTCACCCTGGCCTGCTGTTATCTTGCACCCCATTAAACTGCTTTGTTCTCATCTAAGTTGCAAAATATTAATATGTCCTAGTAAGCTCTTAAAATCCTGTCACATATAGTATTTACCTTTTGTACTGTCCATTAAAAAACACTGGTCCTTCTGCCCCTGGTCATTTTTTGGGGTCACATTTTGCTTGGGCTGTGCCATAAAAGTCCCAAATATTAACACGGTCCTAGTAAGCTCTATAAATCTTGTCAAATACAGTATTTGGCTTTTCTGGTGTCCTTAATAAAATCACTGGTCCTTCTGCCCCCTTTCATTTTTGGGGTAACATTTTGTTCGGCCGGTGCCATAAAAGTCACAAATATTAATATTGTCCTAGTGAGAGCTTTAAATCCTGTAAAATGGAGTATCTGGCTTTTCTGCTGTCCATTAAAAAGTATTTGTCCTCTTTCCCCGGATGTTTTTGCTTGGCCTGTGCCATAAAATTCCCAAATATTAATACAGTCATAGTGAGCTCTTTATATCCTAAAAAATAGAGTATTTGCCTTTTTTGATGTTCTTAAAAAAAGCAATTGTCCCATTAACCACAGCAAGGTGACCTTAGATCTGATGGGTCCCTAACCTACTATGCCTCTCTTTCTTTGGACTTATCAAAGCCTCCATTTTTATAAATTTTTGGGGAGATGGGAGGACCTACTCCAATCAAAGGCAACCTGCCTTTGTGTTTCTCAAATAGATAAAATTTACTTCTATCTATATTGATAACGGGATGGGGGACATATATACCAGGATGGGCATATATGTAATAATAATATGTTAAAAAAAATATTATTTAAATTATTATTTTTTTTAATATTATTTATATTATTAGTATTTTGAAAAAAAAAATAATTATTATAATTATTTTAATGTTTTCAATTATTATTGAAATTATTTTTTACATTGTTATTATTGAAATTATTGTTGACATTATTATTATTATTTTATTTTGTACATTATTTAATTTTGTAACATTATTATTATAATTATTTGTTTACAGTATTATTATTATTGTAATTATTTTTTACATTATTATATAAATTTTTTAGATTATTATTATTATTTTCATTCAAAAGTTCAACTTGTCCCTATATTGACAGAAAAATAAAAAAGTTATGGCTCTTGGAAGAATGCGGGGGAATAATGAAAATAGACTGAAAATCGCTCAAGGGTGAAGGGGTTAAAGGGAACATCAAAAGATGCCATTAACCTGCAGTTATGGGGTTAATTGGGAGGTTAAAGTTCTGAAGCTGTTGCCATTGTACATTGATGACATCATCAGAAGTGATGTCATAGCACACTGGAATCCTCTAAGACTCCGCTCCCACCTTCTCTGGTGTCTTGTTGATTTGCTTTAGCAGTTGACAAGGACTCCCGGAGTGTGGAGGGCGATTTATCGGAGAATTACTTGCGAATTTGTGAATTAGATACTTTTCGAGTATCTGAAAGTGTTTGTGGATTCTTCTCTGAAGGTAAGATAGCGCTCCTGTGCGGGTCTGGACTAAATTATTATAAGAGGGACACATGAGTTACTCTGGTGGAGTTGTGGGTCAGGCACAGCTCTATGGTGTAGGGTGCAGGGAGCGGGATTACATGGCCGATGTCCATAGGCGCGGTGAATTAGGATCCACACCCGGCATCGATTAGAACATAAGATGATGAGATTTCTTCTTGTCCATCAGGTAGTAATCTCCAGGAATCCCCGCCGGTGACCACCCTACTAATGCTACAGCTCAAAGGACCGCGCTCCCAATGGGAGTAGATTAATTGTAAAGAAAATATAAAATACACTTACATTCACACTGTGCGTTTGTGATCCGTTTTCTGGATCCACACATCACTTATTTGGAATCCCAGTAAAGTCAATGGGTTCCCAAGTTTTGCCATTCAATCTGATCTGTTGCTGTCAATTCTTGCTGTGTTGTTCTGATCCGCTTTTCCCATTGAAACCATTGTCTATGGGCTAAAAACAGATCAAAAGCGGATGATACATTTCTGATGCGTTTTTTAGAAAAGCAGATACGGTTTTCAAGCTGAAAAAGAGAGAAAAACGGATCAAAAACGCACAGTGTGAATGTGATCTAAGAATGAGCTGTGGACAGAACACCGGGGGGAGAGAATTATTAAAAAATAATTGTTTAATAAATAAAACAAAATGCACCATGTGCACTTCAAGGGAGATCTGCCCTCAGGTGCTATACTGGGGGGGCACCCCAAATCACTCTGTGTGCACTGACTGTATATAATATATGTGTCTCACTTTATGTATTGAATTACTGAAATAAAATAACTATTTGATGATGATATCCCAATTCATTGAGATGCACCTGCATATATATATTTATATATATGTATATATATACACATACACATATATAGAGAGATATGTTATATACATACATAATACATATATATATATATATATAATGTATATGTATGCAGGCGCATTTCAATGAGTTAGAATATCATCGAATAGTTAAGAGTGATCTATTTCAAGTGTGCATTTCTGTAAATGTTGATGATTATGGCTTATAGCCAATAAAAACCCTGAGGTCATTATTTAAAAAAATTAAAGTAGGGAGGATGGAGAGTTAAAAAACTGCACTGCCGTGTTCCACTAGTCGTCAAGGGGTGAATATAATATTGATTTATTAGTCAACATGGCAAAATGATATTGATTTTGGATGATATTCTAATGCTTTGAGAT
This sequence comes from Allobates femoralis, assembly GCA_033576535.1. Taxonomy (NCBI): domain Eukaryota; kingdom Metazoa; phylum Chordata; class Amphibia; order Anura; family Aromobatidae; genus Allobates; species Allobates femoralis. The sequence goes on along the minus strand of JARQOC010000728.1, from coordinate 23,739 downwards.
GCACTAGTATATATATATATATGTGTGTAACTATACTAATGAAGCTATTGGAAGCCATTAATACAATTAGTCTGCAATTGTATACATTGATGAACAGCTGTGATGCAAAGAAAAAATATCAAAAAAATAATTTAGCGATAAAAATATTAATATTATTTTAAAAATATGAAGTGCGATCTATAGCTTGAAATTACATCATAATTCATGCAAACTAATTTTAAATAGTAAAATCACAATATGATCCTATTAAATGTATATAACATACAATCAATTCAATTATACGATTGAAGCGACCTAAAGGAACAATGTATAATTAGAGATGAGGTTATCTGATTTTCTCAGTATTGATGCTCAGCCCTTCCAGGTACAATGTGCCCAATTTAATTATCCAATAAGATTCTTTTTAGAAATTAATTTTTTCTGGTGATTCCCTCCAAGAGCTTTGGCCTCCTCCAGGGCAGTAGCAGGAGGTTGTGACCTTTCCTCTTCTTGGGTGCAACAGAGCTTACATTCCTCCTGACTTATCCTAACTTTCTTTACCTTAAATAAATTGAGAGAGCAGAGCATTGTGGTTGTAACAGGCTGGTACTTTATTAAGATTTAATCATAAATCCATTTGTTATTTTTAATCATCAAAACTTTTATAAACACACGTTGTATCCATCATCATGTAAACAAATGACTCTTTATTTGTAAACACTGAAAATTTAACTTTATTTAATCCACTGATCCCCCCAGCAGAGCTGGGTGACCCTATCTCTAACAAAGTGCCAGCAAATAACATTAAAAACATTCATAGGGGCGGGTGGGCGGGGGTTCCAGCGACTGCTGGTTATCATTGAACCCCTGCTGCCAAGTTGCCCCCTTTTATACCTGGGCTCCGGGTTAGTTGCCCAATCAAATAAATTGAATTTGGCGGGCTAATTCCCGCCGATTTTCGTTATGTGACGTCATTTGACCCAGCAACTATTCTGCTGGGCCAATGACAGGGTTTCTCTTCTGCAGCTCGTTGCCCCAAGATGGCTCCCATCCTAAAAGGATGGGTGCCATTTCATGGGTGCAACAGAGCTTACATTCCTCCTGACTTATCCTAACTTTCTTTACCTTAAATAAATTGAGAGAGCAGAGCATTGTGGTTGTAACAGGCTGGTACTTTATTAAGATTTAATCATAAATCCATTTGTTATTTTTAATCATCAAAACTTTTATAAACACACGTTGTATCCATCGTCATGTAAACAAATGACTCTTTATTTGTAAACACTGAAAATTTAACTTTATTTAATCCACTGATCCCCCAGCAGAGCTGGGTGACCCATTAGGACGGCGCCTTTGAGGTGCCGGCCCCCCCCAACCAAGCCTCCACAATGCTCTGTGCCCCGACATTAAAAATGTCGAGGCCAACCTCCGACAAATGAACCATGTCCTGGCGATACATGCCATGGACAAAACCCTCCAATTCCCTGTGCCTGTAAGAAAACATGCCTATTGTGGGTAGGAATTTTTCCATCTCCCTGTTCAATTTTTTACGCATTTTTTCTAGGAACATGTTATTCCTTACTTTCCAAATTAATCGCGGAATTACTTCCGAGAATACGAATTTTGCACCTTGTACCCTCTGGGCGAGCCAACAAAAGTCGGACTTAATTCGCCACAAAAGTTCTAGTGAAGAACTTTTTCCTAAGTCGTTTCCACCGGCGTGACAAATGACTAAGTCCGGCCGGGGGAAACGGTCCAGCAATTGAAGTATTACTTCATTCATATTATGCCACCTCAAACCCCTTACCCCATGCCAATGGATGATTACTTCAGATTCCTTGAATGAGAGATTCTCCGTGTAGCTTCTGTTCATGGCCCTCCTGTGAGCCCAGTAGATGAAAGAATGGCCGATGATCCACACTATTTTTGGGCCTGGTAAACAAATTAACTATTAGATCCTCTTGCAAAGAAAATGTACTACACATGTGTGTGTGTGGGGGGGGGGGGGGTGACTCCATCAGTCAAATATTTATATTTATTGGGCGTATGTATTTTTTAAATGCATTAGATTTCCACCTACCCACTCTCTTAATGCATGCTTCGTGGACCCCCTGTTGAGCAGCTAAACTTGCTGCGCCAATGCGAAACGAGTGTGAGGTCAGATTGAGGTTTTTTGAATCTAGACGATCTAAACATTTATGTAAGATTGTTCTAAATTGAAAAATGGTCAACGGGGTACCATCAATATGTACGAATAAAATTCCAGGTGCCGAGGGACGAGTGTTCAACCACGTTCTCATTGCTACAACCGGGCAAATCCTTTCGTTATCCGAGGGATGAAGGACAATCATTTGACCTCTGCCGAGTTGGTCTGTCTTGGATTTGCGTAAGTAAATATACAATGCCGATTGAGACAATGAGATATCTTGTAGTCGAAGACCAGATGTATTATTTTTACTTATAGATACTAATTCACTAATCCTCATTGCCGTAAAAAATAGAGTTAGGAAAGATGTTCTAAACAGATTAGTTTCGTAGCTGCTGGAGCAAACCTCACCCAGTATGCTACATATACTTGCCAGGACGGACAGGGGCATGGGCGATCTCTTGTCGGGTGCACAAAAGGATTTTTTATAACCCAACAAGAATTTCTTAACCAGAAAAGATTCAGTAATTGCTGGGAAACCGGATAATTTAAGAAAAAACGAAATCCCAGCAATTATTTTTGTTACTGATGAGTAGGCTAAACGCCTAGCTGCAAGGGAGTGGAGAAAGGGGAGAGTCACTCGACCTGCTTCAGCTGTTGGGCAAGCTCCGGCTTGTACACAAAATTGCACCCACGAATGCCAGGACGTGCAATATGACGCCCATGTCCGGGGTGCGAGCGATTGGCGCACAAAGTGCGGAATTAACCCAACAGAAGATTCCATAAATCTATTGGTACCTGACTGTTGCTCGGTTCCGCCCAGGGACATCTGGCCAGGAACTGCGCCGTGTCATTGCGGGAGAGAAGAACACACAGAGGGTGACTAATTGTAGTGAGAAATTTATATTTTATCCAAATATTACATTCTAAACAAATAACTGATAACCTTTTAAGTAGCGTCAAAATTAAATGTGATTTGGATGATAAAGAGTTAATGGTGAACGCTGACCCCTTGTCATTAGTGTGAAAAATAATCCTCATATTTGTTAGTCTATTACCCCAGAGAGTAAGGATAACTGTCAAAGAAAATGTATCGCGGAGTGAGGGGGAATTAGCAAATTGTTTGACCAGTTCATTCGGCCATTTAGCCGATACCCATTCTTTTCTGAAAAGAATGCCTAACCCCATGTCGTCAGCATGGACATGCAGTGGTAGGTCTGTAGCATGAATGAACTGAGACTGACAACATGTGACCCCATTAAAACGCGACAAGAATTCTGACCATACCTCTAAGTCCAATTTAAGGGGTTGTGTAATTACTATCTGTGAACCAGAATTAGCGGCAGTCATGCCTTCGTATAATCGCCGTAGGAACGGCCGACCAAATGGTATGACTCGCAGGGCAAAGTTAAGGGATCCCACTAATATCTGGAATTCTTTCAATGTGGCATCTGTTTTCTTACTAAAAGTATTAATCATTTCCCTTAATTTAACAATTTTATCATTAGGAAGCCTAAATTCCATTCTTTGGGAGTCAATTAGAATTCCTAAAAACTCTATAGACGTGTGCGGGAGCGTGGTTTTTTCAAGGGCTACCGGTACGCCGAAATGGTCCATAAGCGATAAAAATGCATTCAGTAATGATTCACAGCCTTTAGAACCTGGGGGGCCGATGAATAAGAAATCATCTAAGTAATGTGATATTCCCCCTTCCGGGGAAACTCTCTGGGTGCACCACTGAAGGAAAGATGAAAATGTTTCGAAGTAATTACAAGACATGGAGAAGCCCATCGGGAGGCATCTATCAAAATAGTATTTGCCTTCGAAGGTGAAACCCAGAGAATTGAAACCGGAGGGGTGAACCGGGAGTAAGCGAAATGCTGATTTTATGTCAGATTTCGCTAATAACGCTCCTCTACCGAATTTTTGCAACAATTCGATCGCCGAATCAAAGGATGCATATGAAACCGATGCAACCCTTGGGTCTACTTGATCGTTCAATGATGCGCCCTCAGGATAGGATAGATGATGAATCATTCTAAACGACCCTTTATCTTTTTTGGGGACTATCCCAAGAGGGGAGATGCGGAAATTTTTAAAAGGGGGGTGCGAAAATGGGCCTGCACATCTACCGTCCGACAATTCCTTATTAATTTTATTCCGAATTTCATTTGGGAACTTAGTAGCCGACGGTAAGTTGTTATGGGGTATGCAACCCGAACCTAGGAAAGGCGGAACGTAAAATCCGTGTTCAAATCCGGAGTGCAACATTTCCGCACTATCCTGATCCGGGTACTGGTTTAGCCAAGGTATTATTTTTGTGAGCCTCACTGGGCTCGGGGCTTTTAAGAAAGGGCTCCTTCACTACGTTTGGGTTTTGTTTTTTAAACCATTTAATCGCAGGATGCCCTCCTCCGCATGATGAACATTCGTGCCGGTAGCGGCAATTTTGCAACCACCTGCAAGAAGATTCATTGAATGCAAAACAGAATCCCTTCTTAGCTGTAGGTACTGAAGTCTGTTTTGCTAATGGCTGGCGCGGGGGGACCATCAACTGGAGCCAAAGACCCACGTCTTTGGATCCCCATTTCAATGAGGGATGGACGGCCAATTTTTGACGAAAAGCCTCGTCGTAATTCAGCCATCCCGTTCCCCCAAAGTGTCTGTATGCTTCCAGGATTATATCCACATGTTGGAACAATCCTGAGCACAGATTGGGGGACTTTTCGCCCAAAACCGCGGCGTAAATTAAAAAGGCTTGAAGCCACGTGTTAAATGAGCGGTAAGCTCTTTTCTTATTATCGCCTTCCTTATCATCGCGCCCCTCGTACTTAGACGAGTCGCGGGTGGGAAGAAGGGAAAATATATCTAAAAATTCCCCCCCCAAATTTTTTCCTTTACATTCAACGTCAAATGAAATCCCAACGGGGATATCTCACAAGGAATGGCTTCTTTCAAGTGTGCTTCGGGGATTCCCGAGCTAGCCTTTGCTTGTGAGAGTGCCCCGGTAGGAGAAGCAGCTAGTAGAGCTGCTGCTACCGTTTCTCTAACTAGTACAGAAATAGAAGATGCTAAAGAAGGGGTAATATTGTCACTTATATAGTGATTCTCACCGACTCCTGGTGTAGTTGTCGCTCCTTGTCCCCTGGAGACGTCCATCCTTGAGAGACCCGGGTAGCTGATTTCGTCATCGCGGCTGCCGGTCTGTTGCGGTCCTGGTTCCGCTCCGCCGTTCCTGTATCGATGCTGTAGGCCCCAGACTTGAAGTGCCGGGCTCGCCCCTCCACAGATGGTGTCAGGAGTGGTGGGGATGCTGGGTCCATTCGCCAGTGGGGTGCCACTGGGCAGGTTTAGCCTTTGCACATCAGCCCTTCCGTCTCTAGGGGGCATGATTTGTAGAAGATGTGACGGAGGGCCCCTGGGTATTTCTACTGCCATCTCCTGGCTTGGGCCTATCTGTGCCCTAGCCTCTAGGCCTGGTTCTATAGCTCTCTGTCTCCATACCGATTCAGCTCCCCATTGGGAAGTTTGCCCGTCCCTTCCCATGACAGTGTTTTGGACCGTACATGGGCTGCTGATCCCGGCATTCAAGGTAAGCTCTGTATGCAAGGAGGGCTGTGCGCCCCTCCTGTCTCTGCTCAGGTGTAGCTCATTGCGTAATGAGGGCTGTGCGCCCCTCTCGTCTCCACTCAGGTTTAGCTCAGTGTATAAGGAGGGCTGTGCGCCCCTCCTATCTGCGCCCAGGTTCAGCTCCGTATGCAAGGAGGGCTGTGCGCCCCTCCTGACCCGGTTCGCGCTATCCTGTGAGACGGCGCTGTGCGCTGGGATCGAGGCCGTACCTAGGCCATTGGTCCCGGCTGTCAGGTTTAGCTCGCCGTCTAAAGAGGGCTGTGTGCCCCTACTTGCGCGGTTTGCGCGTACCCCCTTGACTGTGTTGTGCGCCGGGGGGCCGCCTGCGTCCCCGGCGATGTGTTCTTCTGAGCCGCGGGACGTCATTTCCGCCTGGCCGGGTGACGTCACTTCCTGTGCGACTCCTAAATCTCCTCCCGCCTCGGCCGCCCGGGATCCAGACCTCCGCTCACCATCTCTCCGGGTCTGACGAGTGATGACACCGCCGCTTCTCCCTTGTTTCTTCCCGGTCCTCTTCTTCGACGGGGGTGAGTATGCTTCTCTCCGGGGTCTCTTCTGCCGCTGGCTGCGGCGGCGTAATGACAGGTCCTGCAGCTCGCGATCCGCCTCTTCCCTCTCTGCTCTCGGTGGTGGAGAGCCTTCATCATTGAGGCATTTGCGGAGCCAATCTTCGCCTCCCCGGCTTCCTGCCTTCAATAGCAGGCGCTCTAATAAGGAGTCCATGGTTCCAGCGACTGCTGGTTATCATTGAACCCCTGCTGCCAAGTTGCCCCCTTTTATACCTGGGCTCCGGGTTAGTTGCCCAATCAAATAAATTGAATTTGGCGGGCTAATTCCCGCCGATTTTCGTTATGTGACGTCATTTGACCCAGCAACTATTCTGCTGGGCCAATGACAAGGTTTCTCTTTTGCAGCTCGTTGCCCCAAGATGGCTCCCATCCTAAAAGGATGGGTGCCATTTCATTCTCTCTGTTTACTGCTCCTCTCCTCTCATTCCCCCCTTTTTTCTCTATCTCCTTATAATGCACTGGCCATTCCATCTCCTCAGGTTGGAGGACATTACGTTACGATTTTATGGGTACGGCAACACTGGGTTGCCAACTACTTGTTCCAGTAACTCTACTCCTTTGTCTCCACAACCTGACTGCTCCTGTTATTACATGCACCATTGTCTGATTCCTGTTTACAGGACATATGTGATGATCCTGTAAAACTTACTTTATTATTGATTGACTTTTTATGTTTGCAATTTTACTGTTCTTATAATTTAATAAAAAGAGAGAGAACAAAAAAAATAATTTTTCCAATCTATCTGGGTGAGAATCTGGGATGATTTTGGTAATAATCAATGAATCGGGATTTTTATCCTGTTCCTTTGACAAGTGTCTGGAGACGCTGTGGATTTATATTCCCTCTTTAATATTATGCCTACAGCTGCATCTCAATGAATTAGAATATCATCAGAAAGTGAATTTATTTCTCTAATTCAATATATAAAGTGACACACATATATTATATAGAGTCATTACACACAGAGTGATCTCTTTCAAGTGTTTATTTCTGTTATTGTTGATGATTATGGCTTAGGCCGGCTTCACACAACAGTTTTGGGCTGTCAGGCTGTGTCCGGTGTTTTGCTGAATGCACTGGACACAGCCTGACAGCCCCGGACACAACAGTATCGGAGAGCAAATGTGCCCTCCGGTCCTGTTTTCTGCCAGAATCGGCAGTCCGCAGCTGCAGGAGTCAATATGTTATTATGGACAAACTGCCTGATGATAATAGCTGATCAGGGTCCATAGTTATCCATGTTTTTAATTATAAGGGTTTTATACCCCCTATTTTAATTAAGGACCCGCCCATGTGGTCTTTGGACTAGGGTTGGTTTCAATATAGGCATTGGGCACACAGCAGGGGGAGAGACAGCACACAGTGGGGAGAGACCAAGCACAAGGAGCGAACACACAGGGGAGCAGAGACAGTGCACAGTGGGTAAGAGAGAGCACACAGAGGAGAGACAGCTCAAGATGAGAGACTGCCCACAGGGGGGAGAGACAGCACAAAAGAAAATACACAGCTCACACGTGGGAGGGAGAGAGCGCACGAGGAGAGAGACTGCACAAGGGGAAGAGAGCACACACAGGGGAGGAGAGAGCACACAGTGGAAAGAGAGCACACGGGGGGAGAGACTCCCTACAGGAGGGAAAGACTGCACACAAGGAGAGAAGACAGCATCAGGGGAGAGAAACAAGCACACAGGGGGGAGAGCGCACAGTGACATACATATCAGTGACTATCTAATTTTCCTCCACGTGCAATAACCTTCTTCTCTGTTCTTACTCTTACACAGGAATCAGACAAACAGCCAATTCCAGAAAATGATGAAAAACCAGAGACTGCAGACAATGAATAAAGATTTTAAAAAGGCTGCTGGAATACCATACAAAGAAATGCAGACATATCTGAGGGATATGTCATTGCTGCATGCAGACAACTTGAGGTAGGACAGAAATTCTTCTTAAGGCGCCGTCACACGCGTCAATATCGCAGTCAATGTTGTTGCTGCACGTGACATTGCAGCGATATTGGCGCGTGTGACATGGTGAATCAACCGACATTGACGTGTGTGATGGGGCCTTTAGAGACCTTTTTTAGGTGTTTGCACTGTGTTCACAAAACCTAAAGAAATAGACTCCACTTGGAAAATGATCATATATTTGATAATTAATACATTTTTCATATACGGTAAATTAAGAATTAAAATAAATTCATAGTTCATAACATATGATGCTGAATAAAACACAGAATAGGGTAAAAATAGTCCAGCACCAGTCATATAGTGTTATTATTAACAGAACTCAATACTAGAAATATAGAATATATGTCATAAATAAGTGAAATATAAAAGTGAATACAATAGTTTTTGTTAATAAAAATGTAAACCACATTGGTAAAAATTATCAAGACAAATCCAGAACAGCAAGAGGAATTTACTTCAAAATTAAGTGGAAGTGCAAAAAGTGAATAACAAAAAACTCATGAATGGATGTGCTAAATTCATGGAAAAAGTAATAAAATAAATACAGACATATTAATGAAAATACTACAACTGTAGAGAACAGTAGAGCTGTTATTTACCACTACAGCGCCCATAGGGGTAAATATGCACCTGTCTGATTTTTAATCAGGGTTATGCCACCATATGTGCGAGTTAGGCCGGTTTCACACCACGGCTTTTCGGCTGTCAGGCTGTGCCTGGTGCTTTGCAGGAGGCACCGGACACAGCCTGACAGCTCCGGACAAACAGAACCAGAGGGTTAATATGCCCTACGGTCCTGTATGCAGCCAAATTCGTCAGATCGCAGGGTTCAGGAGCTGTCCCTGCTGAAATGACAGAATCGCAGTTAGCAGGGAGCTATCTGTGGTCCTGAAATCTCAGTAGGGGACAGCTCCAGGTGCTGAAGTTCAGCGCCGCCATCTGGGAACCTGACAGATGCTCCGGGAGAATCCAGCAGGATCCGGTTTGGTGTTTGGTTTAATTTTTGCCCCGGACACAAAAATGCTGCAAGCTCTGATTTTGTGTCCGGTGCAAAAAAAGAATGCAACCTGATGCTGCCGGACAGGGACAGGCACCATAAGGCTACATTGTGTCAAAATCGGTTTCGGGGCTGTCAGGTTTGCATTGGACAGCCCTGGACCTGATCTCACCGTAGTGTGAAGCCAGCCTTATAAGGAACTAAACTAAAAAATGGTCCTGCAAATATATTACTATAAGTACAATGTGAATGTGCACATTCACTCTCCAGTCATAAACAGACAAAAACTAGGGTAAATACATGTTACAATATGCCCTATTGTGACATCAGCATTAGAATACATGGGCCCATCAGTAACATTTACTTCGGGGGCCCCTGTTCAGCTACATGCAAATATTACATTATCCTCATTCACAAAGTTACCTCTGCTTCTATATAATAATAAAAGGGTAGCATGTTAATTCATTGAATGATGAGATGTTTCCCCTGTCTATATATAGTGAATCAAATGAATTGTGCCATAGACTTCTCATATAGGTGGAGTAAAGGCCCAACAGGGTATTTACCTGTTCACCAGTGGGCCAGTCTGAGCGTGCATGACATGTTGTAACACTTACTTTGTGAGCATCTGGTAGTAAACCAATGGATTATGGCACCAATCACCACATAGAGGATCAATTCGAAAGACCACCAAGTGTTCGCTAGAGTCTCAGGTGGTGAGGATAGGCTTTGCTTGTAGGTAGCCATCAGGCGCCGCCCCAGGGGGTCTTGGTACTATGAAAGCTGACTCCAGGGGTCAGCTCCTAAGGGCAGAATCACAGAGTCAGTGCAGCCTTAGTGGCCAATGCTGGCAGGTGGCAAGGATTAGCGGGTATCAGTAGGTGCATGCAGTTGTAACACATGTCAGGTGCAGGCTGGTATGACAGCACAGCAGGGGCAGACTGGTATGGCATCACAGTAGCTGTAGACAGGTGCAGGCTGGTATGGTGGCACAGCAGGTGTAGTCAGGTGCAGGCACTAGGACGAGACACAGGTTAGCAGGTACGAGCACAGGGTAAAGGACAGGGACCTGAAAACAAGCAATGTATCTGTAAAGATTAAGCAGTGTTGCTTAGGCACCTCCCAGAGGGGGAAGGTACCTTAAATACGGCTTCTGGGTAAGGTGTTCTGGTCCTTTAAAAAAAGGGGGGCCTAAGCACACATCCGGAAGGTCTGCAACACAGACACTGGACCGGAGGACAAGTGGCAGGAGACAGAGCCGCAGCAGACGCTGCAAGCCCACTGGAAGGGTGAGTGCACTGTGGTTGTTGGTCTCCCTGCTGCGGAGATGCTGGCGCCACAGCGAGCGCTACACATGTATGAGCAGTGACAGCAGTCACCGGACCTAAGTGATAGAAGTTAATACAGTAGAAAAATTTAACAATAATGAACAGAATTAAGCTTGACCCTGCACAATAGTCACAGTCTCTAATGTGACACCTTGGAAAAGTGACTTACCCAAGTTTAGGCACCCTAGGTCCCATTCCAGTAATTGCAAAATATTCTAAACTAACACTTTTCTATCTAGTCTGAAGGAAGACAAATCCAATATGTTACAAGAGCTGCAGAGACTGTGGAACAGCCGGAAGAAGATCCAGGAGGCTGAACAGTTGGCGCTCAGAGAAAAAAATGAAATGGTATGTCCGACATCTACAGTTATATTATACTAGACTAGTAAAAAGGCCCGATGCAATTGCATCGGGAGCAGGGTGAAATGAATTGTGTGTATACAGGCGGGCCAGTGGGTAGCAGAGTATACAGGGGGCTCTGTGGGTAGCAGAGTATACAGGCGGGTCTGTGGGTAGCAGAGTATACAGACGGCTCTGAGGGTAGGAGATTATACAGGTGACTCTGTGGGTAGTAAAGTATACAGGCGGCTCTGTGGGTAGAAGAGTATACAGGTGGGTCTGTGGGTAGTGGAGTATACAGGCGTGTGTGGTGGTGGTGGCAGAGTATACAGGTGTGTGTGGTGGTGGTGGCAGAGTATACAGGCGTCTGTGCTGGTGGCGGCAGAGTATACAGGCGTGTGTGGTGGTGGCAGAGTGTACAGGCGTGTGTGGTGGTGGCAGAGTGTACAGGTGTGTGTGGTGGTGGCAGAGTGTACAGGCGTGTGTGGTGGTGGGAGAGTATACCGGCGTGTGTGGTGGTGGCGGCAGAGTGTACAGGCGTCTGTGCTGGTGGCGGCAGAGTATACAGGCATGTGTGGTGGTGGCAGAGTATACAGGCGTCTGTGCTGGTGGCGGCAGAGTATACAGGCATGTGTGGTGGTGGCAGAGTATACAGGCGTCTGTGCTGGTGGCGGCAGAGTATACAGGCGTCTGTGCTGGTGGCGGCAGAGTATACAGGCGTCTGTGCTGGTGGCGGCAGAGTATACAGGCGTCTGTGCTGGTGGCGGCAGAGTATACAGGCGTCTGTGCTGGTGGCGGCAGAGTATACAGGCAGGTGTGGTGGTGGCGGCAGAGTATACAGGCGTCTGTGGTGGTGGCAGAGTGTACAGGTGTGTGTGGTGGTGGCAGAGTGTACAGGTGTGTGTGGTGGTGGGAGAGTATACAGGCGTGTGTGGTGGTGGCAGAGTATACAGGCGTGTGTGGTGGTGGCAGAGTATACAGGCGTGTGTGGTGGTGGCAGAGTATACAGGCGTGTGTGGTGGTGGCAGAGTATACAGGCGTGTGTGGTGGTGGCAGAGTATACAGGCGTCTGTGCTGGTGGCGGCAGAGTATACAGGCGTGTGTGGTGGTGGCAGAGTGTACAGGCGTGTGTGGTGGTGGCAGAGTGTACAGGTGTGTGTGGTGGTGGCAGAGTGTACAGGCGTGTGTGGTGGTGGCAGAGTGTACAGGCGTGTGTGGTGGTGGGAGAGTATACCGGCGTGTGTGGTGGTGGCGGCAGAGTGTACAGGCGTCAGTGCTGGTGGCGGCAGAGTATACAGGCATGTGTGGTGGTGGCAGAGTATACAGGCGTCTGTGCTGGTGGCGGCAGAGTATACAGGCATGTGTGGTGGTGGCAGAGTATACAGGCGTCTGTACTGGTGGCGGCAGAGTATACAGGCGTCTGTGTGGTGGCGGCAGAGTATACAGGCGTCTGTGCTGGTGGCGGCAGAGTATACAGGCAGGTTGTGGTGGTGGCGGCAGAGTATACAGGCGTCTGTGGTGGGGCAGAGTGTACAGTGTGTGTGGTGGTGGCAGAGTGTACAGGTGTGGTGTGGTGGTGGCGAGAGTGTACAGGCGTGTGTGGTGGTGGCAGAGTGTACAGGCGTGTGTGGTGGTGGCAGAGTGTACAGGCGTGTGTGGTGGTGGCAGAGTGTACAGGCGTGTGTGGTGGCGGCAGAGTGTACAGGCGTGTGTGGTGGCGGCAGAGTGTACAGGCGTGTGTGGTGGCGGCAGAGTATACAGGCGTGTGTGGTGGTGGCAGAGTGTACAGGCGTGTGTTGGTGGTGGCGGCAGAGTGTACAGGCGTGTGTGGTGGTGGCGGCAGAGTGTACAGGCGTGTGTGGTGGTGGCGGCAGAGTGTAGAGGCGTGTGTGGTGGTGGCGGCAGAGTGTACAGGTGTGTGTGGTGGTGGCGGCAGAGTGTACAGGCGTGTGTGGTGGCAGAGTGTACAGGCGTGTGTGGTGGCAGAGTATACAGGCGTGTGTGGTGGTGGAGTATACAGGCGTGTGTGGTGGTGGAGTATACAGGCGTCTGTGGTGGTGGCAGAGTGTACAGGCGTGTGTGGTGGCAGAGTATACAGGCGTGTGTGGTGGTGGAGTATACAGGCGTCTGTGGTGGTGGCAGAGTGTACAGGCGTGTGTGGTGGTGGAGTATACAGGTGTCTGTGGTGCGCTCGTGCAAGGCAGGGGTTAAAAAAAATAAAAAAAGATTATGCTCACCTCACCCCGAGCCCCCGCCGTCTTCTGCCGTGTTCCGCCGTCTTCTGCCGTGTTCCGCTAGGCTCCCGGTGGCTGTGCAGGCTCCCGGTGCCTGCAGTGATCTTCTATCTACTGAGAGTGAAGGACCTGTGGTGATGTCAGAGTCACGTGACCCGCGATTTGCCTGGAGTAAGCTGGTGTCACGTGACTCTGACATCACCACAGGTCCTTCACTCTCAGTAGATAGAAGATCACTGCAGGCACCGGGAGCCTGCACAGCCACCGGGAGCCTAGCGGAACACGGCAGAAGACGTCGGGAGACGGCGGGAGACAGCGCGGGCTCGGGTAGAGGTGAGGATTTTTTTTTTTTTTTAGAGTAGTGCGGGTCTGCGGCTCGTGATGACGCTGCGCGTCATCACTCGCAGTCCAGCGCAAAGCATGTTGGGATTCGGCTACAACGCCCGAAATCCCAACTGCGGATTATATAAGTAGATGGTGGCCCGATTCTAACACATCGGGTATTCTAGAATATGTATGTAGTTTATTTATGAAGATTTAAGAATAATGCAATGAATACACAGGATTTTCCTGGTAAAATATATACATTAACATTAAATGTTATTGCTCGCGCTGTGAATGGGGGTTAAATTCCGCGCTAATATCGCTGATTGGTCGCGACCATTCAGCGATGCGGCTTAGTTCAATATATCTGCACGTGTGACACCTCACCAGTGATCAGTAAGGTACCATCACACTTGGCGACGCTCCAGCGATACCTACAGGTCATATCGTTGTCAGGATCGCTGGAGCGTCGCCAAATGTTACTGTATCTTACTGATCGCCACGATCAGCGATTTCAGAGTGGGGGCCTGGTCGCTGCTGCATGTCACACTGAGCAACATCGCTAGCGCCGGTCAGGGTACTTCCATTGCGAGCGGCCGGGAGAAGACTGGCTAGCGCCGGTCATCTCCCGGCTGCGTCGCCACTGACCTTCGTGCGGCATGAGATGACCCTTGGCTACCATCGATAGTGGTGGCATGCGTGGTTCAAATCCCGCGCCAATTCGCAGCCAGACTGCGCCTGTCGCTGATTGGTTGCGGCCGGCCGGGCGCGACCAATCAGCGATGTGTGATTTGCATTACAGAGAGACAGACAGACAGAATTAGATGACTATATAGTAGATGGGAGCCCGATGCTATCGCATCGGGTAGTTGGTGAGATCATGATGCGGGGGTCGTGGGGTGTGAGCAGAAGCACCGGGGGTGAGTGGGGCATTGGGGGGTGAGCAGGAGCAGTTGGAGGTGAACAGTGGGATGGGGTGGCTCCAGTCCCCCTCCGGCCCCCCTACTCCCCCGTCCTGCTCCCCCCTCCTACTCCCCCCCTCCTGCAAACCCCCTCTCCTCCCGGGTTCAGTCCTCCTCCTGCCGCCCTGTTCCCCCCCTCTCTTCCAGGCTCCAGTGCCCCTCCTGCCCCCCTGTTCCCCCTCTCTCTTTCAGGCTCCAGTCCCCATCCTGCTCCCCCTCTCTCCTCCAGGCTCCAGTCCCCCTCCTGCCACCCTGCTCCCCCTATTTCCTCCAGGCTCCAGTCCCCCTCCTGCCCCCCTGCTCTCCCTCTCTCCTCCAGTCTGCCCCCACTCATAATATACCCCCAAACACTGCCCCCACTCATAATATACCCACCACTGCTCTGCCCCCATTCATAATATCCCCCAACGTAACCCCCCTCTGTAGCAAATACATGTCATCTTCAGCTCCATTATGGAGTCACTGACTCACCATTGCCGCCGCATCCTCACACGCGCCATCCCGTCTCAGCCTCTCAGTAGTGACTCCTCTTCCTCTTGTATGTGTTCCACAGTGTGGGACGCAAAGGAAGAGGAAGTGAAGGGGGCTCCTCTTCCATGCGTTCCACGCAGTGGAAGTGACGGCCTGGATGCCGGGGCTGGCGACCGGCTCCAGGAATGAAAGCAGCGCACCGCGACGCTGGTAAGATAATAATACCGGTGCAATGCGGGCAGGCGAACGGCGGTGAGCCCCTTAGTCACTTCTGGGCCCCAGCATTTGCCCGGGTAAGCCGGGTGCTGACGCTGGCCCTGATCCACAGCCCCGCCACTTTCCGCCGCCGAGCTGTCAGGAGCAGTGGGCAGGGCCATCTGCGGCTAATTCTGTCTGTTTCTCTGTAATGGAAATCCTGCGTCGCTGATTGGTCACGGCCCGGCCAGGCATGAGCAATCAGCGACAAGGGATTTCCGATACAGAGAGACAGACAGACACGATAAGACGATTATATTATAGGATGTACAAATATATACTTGAAGGGTCTTTTTATGCTATTTGGATCAGATTGGGGATTTACATACAGTATTTTAGAGAGTTGTATATACGGGCTTACTGGTTGTGGCCGCTGCTTATATGGGAAAAACCTACTGACCAATCACGTTAAGTCTAGAACAGTGGTTCTTAACCTTGTGTGAGGTACCCAACCCACCAGTTTCATATGCACATTCACTGAACCCTTCTTTAGTGATAAATCTACATGCAGCCGTCGGGAGTGTGCTGACCTCCGTGGTGGAGGCTCCGCTGAAACCCTGAGACCGACACACCATACCCCTGGGGTTCGATCGAACCCCGGTTAAGAACCATTGGTCTAGAAACATCTCTGCCGGGGAGATGCATAGTTGTGCTTTCTTTGTATAGAGACAGTATACCAGACGGGGGTTTTCAGTTGGTTATTTTTATTGTATTTTTTATGCTAATAAACGTTATAACTGTATATGACTGTTTCTCTTTTACTTTCTGTGATGTATCCTCTCAGGAGAAAAAATATCATCAGGAACAAGAAAAAACACATCATCTCGAGGACAAGGTAGGCATTCCTCAAACCTGTGTTTTACAGCATTGTCCTCACTGTTCTCCCACCTCTCCTAGGCAAAGCCTTATCTTAAAAAATGTCCTGTGCTGATTAATTTCTTATTACAGCTTCATATTAAGAATAGTAGCTCCATATTTCTAACACAGAGCTCCAAATGCCCAGTATAAATTTTTTGGCACTACTCAGGATTACCGCAGAGAAAAACCTTCTCGGATCTCAAACAAGGGCTTCATATACCAAGGGGAACTTCAGGTGCTCGCTTGAAAAAGTCCAAACAATTACAGGAATTCAAGAAAAAAGCAAACGCAGCACTCTGTATCTGTAAAAATCCATATTTTATTTTAGCAAATTAAAAATATTCCAACCAGGGAGAGCAGGGCTCAGGACTACAGCCTGTTTTGTGTATGCACGATCAGGTGGGACCAGTGGAAGCGTACATACATGAAACAGGCTGTCGTCCCTGAGCCCTGGAATGTTTGGAATGTTGGAATGTTTTTAATTTACTAAAATAAAATCTGGATTATGATGGACACAGAGCGCCACTTTTGCTGTTGATCCGAGGCGCCCACTTTCTCATCATAACGCACACTGTACCTGTAGGTCATCTAGGCTTTATGTGATGCAATACTTAATGCACAGGTACATTGTGGGCCTTAAGATGTTAAAAAATACCATAATCAACAGTAAAACGTTATTCTCTAAATGTAGTGGTTTGAAGATCTTTAAAAGAGTTTTTGAGAGAAATAATAGTAAATTATTCAGCACAGAATACTGGATCTAAAATGAAATGCTGCTGAAAGATAGATTAATAAATACATAGTGTATTAAAGCCCCCTAATAAGCTAGTGTTATTAAATCTTATTTATATCATTTATTTTTTCTTAGCTCCTGTTCTCCAAAATGCGAGTCAAAGCCTGTCGTGTGGAGGTCAACCAGTTACAGCAACAAGTGTTGGACCTAAAGGTAAGTGTCAAGTACTTGTCAAAAGCCAAGAGATGTTAGTTAAAGGTTTGCTTGTGGTCAAAAATTCTGCCACATTTATGTAGATTTGTGGCAGCTGAAAGGAACTAAGAGAAAAGGTCTAAATGATGGTTGACATTGTTCAACCCTTCATGCAGTAATAACGATCTAGTAGGGACTCTCTGATTCTTACTTACCTGAAATAACCACTCAACATGTGTGACTTGGATAAAATGTCCACAGCTTTTTATTAACAACACATATACTGTATATATATATGACCCGACGGGTCATATATTCATAATATTTGATAGGTCCATCCCAGACGCAACTCCACCATTTTTACACTTATCCCCTGGCCACATTGCAACCAGCCAGGGGATCGCCCCTGGCCGCAGAAACAACCAGCCCAGGGGAGGGGGTATTAAACTCCCATCATTAACAATCCCAACTTGCAGGACCAACGCCCGCAAGGTTCCCTTGACTTGTATCAGAAGTCTCTACATCCCAATAGTGACCTCATACTACCAGCCAACACCTCTGATACCAGCCTCTGAAATGGACCCATCCCCGCCATAGACCGGACATGTGACACCTTACATGGCCCGGTCCTGCCACACGTCCAACGCTTGCTTGATTCCCTCAAGCCCAGCATCCACATATCAGTACTAATTGCATTGAGGTGCACACAATCCATCCTCATGTACTGGCTATCCAACTCCCGATGCCTCACCAGTCTTTGCTATGAATCTGCCCACTACTTTGTTAACTTCTATCCTTGCTTTGCTAACCCGTTTCACAGATCTAGTGTCGGGCCCACAAGGGTCGGGGGTACTCAGATCTCAGGCGGTCGGGTGCAGGGATGTCAAAAGTGGTCGGTGCCCAAGTCTGTGCCCTTGGGTGACAATCAAAAAGGGGAATTTTGGTGGAGAAATAAAAGTTTTTCGTGATACCACCTGTAGATCCGATGATGGCACCGGCGCTGCTGCAGGCCGCCGGGGAATGGATGGATGGCAGCAAGGTGTTGTAGCTCACTACAGGTAGAGCAGGGTTCCCCGGGGCAGTGTAGTGTGATGATAGGAATAGGGCAGTCTCTGCTGTGAAACTGGAATGTCACAGTTAACCAGGAAGAAAACACAGACTCCGGTTACCTTCAGCTTGTACACAGTTCACAGGTGTTACAGCTCGGGTAGTAAACCAGGTGTCATAGGAGAAAGCAATGTCTCTCTGAGGCTCCAGTGATGTTCCTTCCTTTATCTCTCTCTTTGTCCTACCTCTGCACACTCCTTCTTCCTCGCGCTGCCCTGCACGAATCCCGCTTGTTTAACCAGGCCCCTTCTGGTGGGGACTGGATCGTGCTCCTATGAAGCTGTCATCACACCGGTAATTTGGGGCTCAGGGATGGATTTCTGCATCGCTTCGTAGCCAGTACCCTGCTTTGGTCTGGGCCAGGGTGTTCAGTCACCCTCTGCGTGCCCCTCTCTGTCTGGGCCGCCACTCTGCAGGCGCCCTACCTCTTAGCTCCTTCTCCTTCCTCCCACGTTCTGACTGCTCACTGTGCTTTTCCCGCTCTGCCCACACTTCTCCCACCGAGACTGGGTCTTCACAAACATCAGGTTAACCCTTTAGTCCCCTGCTTTAAGCGTGTGAATGCAGATTGAGAACCTCAGACTTACATTACCTCCCCTATATCACAGGAATACTGCACTTTCTGTCTTGGGTGCAGTACCCCTCTGTAGCGCACTGACTAGTGGGGTGCTGCTCTAGTGAATCTCCAGTTCAACCTTGCCAATATCTCTGACCTTACATTTATTATCCCTGGATGAGCCAACCACAGTCTCAAGAGATCAAAGTTGATATTCATGATCAACTCCAGAGATGCATGAACCCCCAAGTCATTGCCTCCCATGTGTAGGACCAGCATATTGGGTGCCTGGTCCACCCTTGTGTAATATGATATTTTGGTAAGTAATCTACCCCATATCAGCCCACGAATTCCTGACTGAGTTGCCGACCGTCGGGATGCACATCCGCTCACAACGCTCCCCAATACACGTACGAGTGACTGAGGATCCAGGACAAACATACACCTATAAAAAAATAAAACAATTAGCTCCAATAAATAAAATCAATACATTCCATAGCCAACTGTAAATTACACAGCTATATACTTAAGAAAATTCGAAAAATCGAAACCAGGCGACATTGGTTTTATCACTGCCAAATTCCCAATTTACACACCGCAATAAGGAGTCAATTTGGCGGTGATCATTCCAGAGAGAAATATCACCGTCAAAAATTTCTTCCGCGGTTGTAGCGTGTAAAGGTACCCTAAGGTGTGTCTGGGCAAACAGGTACACCAAGGGACTGGGTTGACACCAGGGGGCCAGCCCTGCTGATGTGGCTGGGAAGCTTCAAGCCCCCTAACCACAAATTAACTGGCTGGGTGCAAGGTCTTTATGTTTTATGTCTCATACTCCACACCCAGCACAATGAAGGAAAGGCCATCACATAGGGCTAGGAGTCCCAGGTGGGACGTCTACAGAACGTCCGTGACCGCTGGCCTGGAGGATGTGTGTGGGATTGAAGAGAAAGACCCGAAAGGTACTAGACAGGGAATGCCTCTAACAAGCCGTCCCAGTTTCAAACCAGTGACCGGGAGTACTGAAATTAACCAAGGGAGAGTGTGGCGCCCCAGAGTCCGGTAGCCACAATATAAGCTTGGAGGTGAGACAGGGCATTCACCGGATAAGCACACTCACAACACCATCCTGACTCGAGGCCAGAAGCAGCTCTATAGTCCGGGTTCAGGGCAGGTTCCCTATAAATTCTGGTCTGGGGGAGGGGCCAGTTAGTTCAGTTCCAGGAAGGACTGTAGAAGACACCCTACGGACGGTAGCTGCGCTAGGATCGTCCTAAGAGACTGACTGACCATGTGTTAGGCCCGAGGTGAGGGTCTAAGGATGCAGAGAACTAGGTCTGAGGAGTAGAACCAGTGCCGGTTCGCCCCAGGACCTAGTGAATTACAGTCACCGGAGACCGAGGTTGTCAGGGATTCTAGACCCAGCAACCAAACCCGGAGAGCGGGCAATTTCAGGTTTCCCGCTCACCATAAGGCCAGAAGACACAGCCACACTACAGAGCCCAGGAATGGTAGTTAGAGGAAGGCACAGACCGGAAAAGGGCTCACTTCACCTGTCATACGGCTCACACAGACAAGAGAGTGTCACAGCACAGCTCTATGCAGCCAGGGCCCACCTGAACCAACACAGTATGTAGGCCTCAGAACTTGCCTGGCGTAGACAGCCCCAACTCCCCTCCAAGCTCCGGGTCCTGAACAACACCTGTGGACAGTACCAGGCCGACTCTTGCAACCCCCCACCGTTATCTCCATACATAGACTAAATACCGGCCTAGGGGATCACCAGCCCTGCCTGTGGAAGTCTTATCACCTTGCTGCCTTTGACAATCATCCCTGGGATCGTGACAAGCAGTGGTGGTCCACACTGGCCACAAACCACGGGTGATGTCACGTCCATGACAAACTCTTTTTCTTTTTATTAACCCCTTTTTCATTTTTTAATTTTTCCCTTTTTATTGACGTCACTCAGGGCCACGGAACCGGTCCGCGGCCACAACTGTGACATTCCCAGGCAACTGAGACTGAAGGGGACCGGTCCCGAGTACCCCACAGTCCTAGCGGGCAACTCACAATCCATATTTTCTGGAGTTACACAATATTGTGAGCAAACCTTAATCTGATACCATTCTGTTTGATCAGGATTTTAGATGTTTCTGATAAAGATATATCACAACATTTCCTATAGTCACTTGTTTGATTATTTTACGCACAGACTGCTGACCTATAGGAAAAACCTCCAGAATTCAGAAATAAAAATAACAGTGTTCAAGATGTCAATGAAAGTTAGTGGCTGAGTTCACATGTCCAGTAATCCTCCATTAGAACAGATCCAGCAGTGATCTCTTCTGCAAACACAACTTTTATATCTGTTTTGAAAAAATTGATTTCCTCAGGATCTGTTATTTTTTAACATGGGAGTCTATAGAAAATCCTATAGATCCTTTACATGACGCTAATTATCTTCCATTTGAAAATGATCCAGTAAGCAAAAAATGGATCCTTTACAAATGACAGTAAAACGGAGACTAAATAGCGATCAGTCACCGGATCAGTTTCCCATAGACTTCATTATTAAAACAACAGATCCTGCAAAAAGCAAACGGACATAATAGTTGTGTCTGCTGAACTTTTTTGCTAACAGATTGCTGCAGGATCCGCTCTAATCACACGATTACTGGACATGTGAACTCAACTTAGATGCTGCCGCTCACAAATAACTGGTTCCATTATAGATATTCTTCTAAGGACATTGGTCACTACTGAAGAGAGGCACAAATGGATGAAGATAATACATCAGTGTTGGATTATCTCATCCTAATTTTGCACTGTAGAATCTGTACTCTGTTTTCAGAGTGCAGTGATTGTAATGAGACGTGCTGCGATATAATATTTCAGCTTCATCTGCTTTCCGATACCTTGTTTTGTTCCACAGAGCCGCTTGGATGACAAGTCTAGAGAACTTGGACAGAAGACCACAGAGTGTCACGAGGTGAGTGTGCAATCAGTATTTAGGTTCTTCTTACATCTTCATTGTGAGACCTTTTACTCAAAAATCATAATTTTTTTGCATCATTGATGTCATGGATTTGAAAATCATTGTATCATGTCTTTGTATAACCTTTTTGTCAATGCATCGCTGCTGAATTTGTTCACAGTTGATTAGTGGACATGTGAATTTAGCCTAACAAGTATTTGTCTCCAGAGATCCTTCCAAGTGGGGATGTCTTCTGCTGAACCGCAGGGTTGTGTCAGACTTTGTCTACCGACATAACTGGTACCAGTTAAGGTTTGGTAAAGGGAACGTCTTGTACACTAATTTATTATTTTTATCTCTATTCTAGAAAAATTCCATCATCAAAGACATCAATATAAAAATGAATGGATACCAAGCAACTGAAGAGGTAACGTACGGCACTATAATATTGCTAGAACTCATGTTCTTTGCAGGAAGAGTCCTTTCTTCTAAACTAAATTTTTTGTCAATATTTTTTCCAGATTCTAAAAACGACAGTGAAAGAACTTATTTCCCAGAAGGAAAAATCTGACCAGCGTATTGAAACGTAAGTAATAATGACACACCCACCAGGGCCGGGGGTACTCGGAACCGGGCTGGACAGTCCTTTGGGAGATCAAGGTGGTGGTGACACATCTCTGTGACCCTGGGCGTGCAGTTAAAGGGGAAATTTATTTACAGAGGAATAGTTCATGACACCACCGTGGTTATTCTGGTCAGGGTGCCCAGCGTGCTATGGGACCTCTGGGGCCGGTGGAATGGCAGCCTGGATGGTACCAGCTCCCCACAGGTAGAACATGGCCCCAGGGTTGATGTAACAGTTAGTAAAGTGTTCGATGGTGAGCATGCAGGGGTTAGCAGGGATGGCGCGCTGAATGACGGAGGAGACCAGGGTTGTAATTCTTTACCTTTATTTGGTGATCAATCAAGTCCGCCCACCCGGGTGCTGTACTTCTTCATAGCGCAGCCTGCCCAGCTCTCAGATGATACGGGGCTGCTTCACCAAGACACCTTTCATGATCTTCCCTGGCAGTCTTTCCACACTGGCTACACTCCACTCCTGCCCTGCGTCTTATACTCAGTGTCCCGAGCCAGTGGCCGCGAACCCTTTCGGGCGACAATCACTGTGTCACCTGTTACTATATGGCCACCTTTTCAGGGAGTGAGCACAGTGTTTGCAACTGTCCATGCAGGCCTAGCCGCCTCCAGTTAACTAGTTAAGGCTTGCAGTCCTTTGGCTAGATTGGTACGGTCCCCTCTGCGGCCTGGTCCTTCCACACAACTCCAGCCGGTGGTGGATGCGGGGCGCCACGGGTGGTTCCCCCACAGCCGTGCCCTCTAGGACCCTCTCATCTGTCTCACTCTCCCTCAGTCCCAACCTGGAAGGAGCCTCTGCGCAGCTCCATCCTCCAGTCCTACTCTTCACTCTCCTCTAACTCCAACTCTCACTCCGCTCTCTCTTCCTGTCTCCACTCACTTTTGTACCTACCCCCTCTACCTATTCCCTCCTCCAGCCTGCAGATGGGGTCCTCCCTAAATAGGGTCCACACAGATCCCCAGGCCTGGAGTTGCATGGTGTTGGGTGCAAGTGAATGTGTCTTGGTTGGCAACCCCTGTCACCTAAGAGCGGTAACACCACACGTGTGGAGTAGGTGTAATCTTACTCTGGGCTTATTCAGTGCTCTTGCACTACATATTGCCATAGGTTTAATTAATGTTTGATAAGTAATGATAGAAACTTGATTCCGGCTTACCCAGTTGCTCTATGCTCATCCAGTGGGCTCAGACACCATGTCATGAGTAAGACTGCTTAGTGCAGTCAAAATGCTTCGACTGGGTCATGTCAACCATGTAAATTTTTATTTTGTATGCACTATATTTTGTTTTGAAAAAGAAAAGGAAAAGGAAAACCAAGTCCTGTTGAGCCGGACTCCAATTTTTTCTATTATCTTTGATAAGTAATATCTAGATTCTGGAAATTGGGTACAATTAATATTTACTATTTCTTTGAACAAAAATGCAGCCATAATTAAAAGGCGGAGGAAGCACAGGTGCACAATACTGATGAGCAAACACCCA
>JARQOC010000727.1:5000-63488 GCA_033576535.1 Allobates femoralis | reverse complement strand
AAAAATTATTCTGAAAACATAAAATGTCATTTAAATATATTGTTTAATTTAACAATTTTTTTTTAAACTTCTAAGGTCAGAGGTCAGATTCTTAGCCTGACTGTAGTATGACACACGCCAAATAAGTAACACATAGAAAGTGGTTTGGAGACGGGCTGATAGTTTCTTCTCTATACTATATATGGCATTAGGATAGAAGCAGCGGGGAAATGTGATTTCCACAAATAGGGCAATACTCTAAGGGGCTCGCTAAACAGGCGGCTAAGATTATTACTCTGAAAAATGCAATGACATGTTTAGATAGGAAGACCAAATGCTGTCAGTATATATATATATATATATACATATACATACTGACAGCATATACATATATATATATTTATTACTTGAGAGTGGGATAGGGAGGAAAAGGGGGACAGGGATGTCAGCGTTAGGACTCATCAGACCTGGGGTCACCTTGTCGCGGTTGATGAGCAAACGGACATTGGCCAATGTGTGTACCAAAAACCCCAAGAAAATAAAAAAATAAGAATTTCGAGTTTTTTGAAGAAAACACAAGTTTTTAAATTTTTTCCTCAATATATACCGCTTGTTAGCATATGTGCATCATTGGTAGTAGCTGAGTGCTGCAGAACATTTTTTTCTATATATATATCTACTATATAATTGTCTAAGACGTTTTCGTGTCGGACCCCGACAACGTGCCGTGGATATGTCACACTCTGTGACGTCATCACGGCGAAGCATTGGCCGCGTAGCGGCCATTGCGAGCCGCTGACGTCACCACGCACGAACAATGGCCGCGAAGCGGCCATTGCGAGTCGGTGGCCGAAAATAGAACCAGAGGCTCGGCCACAAATTTAGCGATGTACCGCTGAGGTAGCGCGAGCAATGGCCGCGAGGCCATTGCGAGTCGCTACCTCAGCCGCCCTGTGCCCCTGTGCCTCAGTGCCTCCTGTGCCCCTGTGCCCTGTGCCTCAGTGCCTCAGTGTGCCCCTGTGCCTCCCGCTCCGAAGCAGCTGCTGTCAGCACATGTTGATACAGTGCTTCGGAGCCTGTGCCCCTGTGCCCCAATGCCCCTGTGTCCAAGTGTCCCTGTGCCCCTGTCACCCCCGCCATCCCCTGTGCCCCTGTGCCTCAGTGCCCCTGTGCCTCCCGCTCCGAAGCAGCTGCTGTCAGCACATGCTGACACAGTGCTTTGGAGACTGTGTGCCTGTGCCCCAGTGCCCCTGTGCCAAAGTGCCCCTGTGCCCCTGTGACTCTGTGCCCTGTGCCTCAGTGCCTCAGTGTGCCCCTGTGCCTCCCGCTCCGAAGCAGCTGCTGTCAGCACATGTTGATACAGTGCTCCGGAGCCTGTGCCCCTGTGCCCCAATGCCCCTGTGTCCAAGTGTCCCTGTGCCCCTGTCACCCCCGCCATCCCCTGTGCCCCTGTGCCTCAGTGCCCCTGTGCCTCCCGCTCCGAAGCAGCTGCTGTCAGCACATGCTGACACAGTGCTTTGGAGACTGTGTGCCTGTGCCCCAGTGCCCCTGTGCCAAAGTGCCCCTGTGCCCCTGTGACTCTGTGCCCCAGTGTCCCTGTGGATTACCGCAATCGCGCCGCATATTGACTCGCTGGCTCAGTGCGAGCACTTGCGGCGCGCCTGCGGTAATTCCCATAAGGATTACCGCAATCGCGCCGCATATTGACTCGCTGGCTCAGTGCGAGCACTTGCGGCGCGCTTGCGGTAATCCCCATAGAAAGTATAGAACGACTTGCGGCAGGTGCGGCAAGTGCGGTTTTGCACTTGCGGTAAGGTTTGCCCGCGAAAAAACCTGTGGCAGATTGCGCTGTTGCTGGGTAGCAACCCATTTTGCCTACCAATCACTATAGTCCCTTTTGCCTACCAATCACTATGCTGTCACCTGAAGCAATTTTATAGTGTTTTCTATAACTTTTCCTCACAAATTATTCCTGCCTTGGTGATCCTGTGGACGGACGTCGGAAAACCAGTGCTGGAACCTCATCCCTACAAGACATCTTTTTGGGCAATATAATCGATTATTAATGATTATTAATTATTAATATTAATATTACTATTAATATTAATTATTATTATTAATCGATTATGGCTTGGTGATCCTGTGGGACGGACGTCAGAGAACCAGTGCTGGAATCTCATCTCTACAGGATCAGCTAAGATATCTTTTTTTGCTCAATTTAATCGATTAGTTATTGTATATTCATAATTATATATATATATATATATAATTATGAATATACAATAACTAATCGATTATCTCTATATATCTATCTGTATATATATCTATAGCTCTCTCTCTCTCTCTCTCTCTCTGTATATATATATAATTATGAATATACAATAAGTAATCGATTATCTCTATATATCTATCTGTATATATATCTATAGCTCTCTCTCTCTCTCTCTGTCTATATATATATATATATATAGAGAGAGAGAGAGAGAGAGAGAGAGAGAGAGCTATAGATATAGATATATATACAGATAGATATATAGAGATAATCGATTAGTTGTTGTATATTCATAATTATATATATATATATATATAGAGAGAGAGAGAGAGAGCTATACATATAGATATATATACAGATAGATATATAGACATAATTGATTAGTTATTGTATATTTATAATTATATATATATAGAGAGAGAGAGAGAGAGCTATACATGTAGATATATATACAGATAGATATATAGAGATAATTCATTAGTTATTGTATATTCATAATTATATATATATATATATATAGAGAGAGAGAGAGAGAGAGCTATACATATAGATATATATACAGATAGATATATAGAGATAATTGATTAGTTATTGTATATTTATAATTATATATATAGAGAGAGAGAGAGAGAGAGCTATAGATATAGCTATATAGATATATATATAGATATATAGATATATAGATATCACCTGTCAGTCTGATGTCTACCTCTGCGCCACCTATATACCACCGCCAGAGTCCCCCTACTTCAATCCAGACTGTTTCGAGATCTTACAAGGAGAAGCCGCCCATTATCAGGCCCTGGGCAAAGTTCTCATCTTTGGAGACCTCAATGCAAGAACTGGGAGAGAGAGAGACTTCCTGACCACGGATGGAAACATCTACATACTTGGAGCAGAGAATGACGGCCAGGACTCTGTACACACGGAGAGAAACAGCTATGACAGCACAGTCAACAAAAGTGGCAGAAAGCTCCTGAACGTATGTAGAAGTTTAGGACTTCATATCCTTAATGGACGAAGCAAGGGTGACTCCCTAGGAAGGTATACACTAAACTCCCATGTAGGGAGGAGTGTAGTAGATTACGCCATTACAGACATGAACCTGGCGGATGTCAGCGCCTTCATAGTCACCCCACAAATGCACCTGTCAGACCACAGCCAACTTCTTCTGTACATGAAATCTACAGAGAAACCATCCACTCAGAAGCCACAGCAGAGCGGTCTCTTCAGCCGGCCTCCATCCTATAAATGGTCCAGAATGTCGGGTCTAAAGTATAAAGAGGCTTCCAGCAGCCCTGAAATACAGCGGATGCTCCACCACTTCTACAACTACGAGTACAAGCCGAACCCAGAGGGAGTGAGCCAAGCCGCAAAGGACCTCAACAATATATTCTATGCAATGGCCAGACTGTCCGACCTTAAAAAAGTCACCTACAAGAGACCTAAAGAAACACAGGTCAATGGTTGGTTTGACAGAGAATGTAAAGCCGTACGGAAGACTCTGAGAACAGCCTCCAACAAGAAACACAGAGACCCCAACCACCCGGGCCTGAGGGAAGCCTATGACACCATACAAAGGCAATACAAAACCATCCTCAGGAGGAAGAAGCAGAGTTACATCACTACCAAGCTTAACCAACTCCAAGATGCCCTCCAAGACAACTCCTTCTGGGAACTATGGAACCACATGGGCACAAAAAAAAAAAAGAAAAACAACACCTATATCCAAAATGGCAACATCTGGCTCCAGTACTTCAGAGACCTCTATAAAGACATCCCAAAGGAAGAACTAAGCCAAGAACAGGAAAACATAATGGCAAAACTAAAAGCAATGGAGGAAAAAATCAAAAACTTCCAAAACCCGGTGGATACACCTATAACACTACAGGAAGTAGCCGAGAGGATCTCTTCCATAAGGTGTAGAAAAGCCGGTGGCCTGGATGGGATCCTACCAGAAATGCTGAAGCACAGCCCACCAGAAATACAGGCTGCAATGGTCAAACTGTTCAATATTGTGCTGAGGGCCGGCTACTTCCCCCGTACCTGGAACCAAGGCCTCATTACACCCATCCACAAGAGTGGGGACAGGTATGACCCAGCCAACTACAGAGGCATATGTGTCAGCAGCAACCTGGCAAAACTGTTCAACAGCATCCTGAACAAGAGGATCCTCACCTTCCTCACCGAGCACAACGTCCTCAGCAAGAGCCAAGCAGGGTTCATGCCGAACCACCGCACCACTGACCACATCTACACCCTGCACAGCCTCATTCAGAGACACGTCCACAATACAAAGAATGGGAAGATATACGCCTGCTTTGTGGACTTTAAAAAGGCCTTTGATTCGGTGTGGCACCCGGGCTTATTCCTGAAACTGCTGGAGAGCGGAATAGGAGGAAAGACCTACGATGTCATCAAAAGCTCCTACACCGAGAACCTCTGCAGTGTGAGTGTGAACGGCAAAAGAACGGATTATTTCCAACAGAGCCGTGGAGTCAGACAAGGCTGCAGCCTAAGTCCAACGCTCTTTAATATCTATATCAATGAGCTGGCTACCGCCCTGGAATCCTCCACCGCACCAGGTCTCACCCTCCATGACGCTCAGGTGAAATTCCTGCTGTACGCAGATGATCTGCTGCTGCTGTCGCCAACCGAGAAAGGCCTCCAAGATAACCTGAAAATCCTAGAGCAATTCAGCTCCACCTGGGCCCTACCGGTCAACCTAAAGAAAACCAACACCATGGTGTTCCAGAGGAGAAGGAGAAGATCAGACCAGCACCCGTCATTTGTCCTCAACAACTGCGACCTCACAGGAACAGACAAATATACCTACCTGGGCCTAGAGATTCACCGGTCAGGGAGCTTCAAACAAGCCATAGAGACCCTGAAGGACAAGGCTTGCAAAACCTTCTATGCCATCCGAAGGAAACTCTACCATCTGAAGCCACCAGTGAGGGTCTGGCTAAAAATCTTCGACTCCATCATCGCCCCAATCCTCCTGTATGGCAGTGAAGTCTGGGGTCCTCACACCTACCCAGACTGGTCAAGGTGGGACTCCAGCCCAACAGAAATATTCCACCTGGAATTCTGTAAGCACCTTCTCCAGGTCCACCGGAGCACCTCCAACAGTGCCTGTCGGGCAGAGCTGGGCAGATTCCCTCTACACCTAACGGTTCTAAAGAGGGCGCTGTCATTCCGGGCTCACCTACATAGGAGCAATCCAAGCTCCCATCACCATAAAGCCCTGATACATATAGGCGAAACAGGAAAACCAGGACCCTCGGAACAGCCCAGCCAAGCCCAACACAACCAGAACACCAATCACAGCCTGACAAAAGCCGGAATCAGGAAGATGGTAGAGGAGGGCCAGGAGAGGTATGTCAGTGACTGGAAGAACGATATCTTCAGCTCACAGAAACTGACCATGTACCGGAGCCTACAGAGAGACTACAGACTGGCCCCATATCTGGAGAAACTCCCGGATCCCAGAGACCGCAAGATCCTGAGCAGATATAGACTCAGTGCCCACAGTCTGGCCATCGAGTCCGGCCGACACAGGCAGAGATACAAGCCCAGGGAGGAAAGACTGTGCCAACACTGTGATCAGGAGGCCCTGGAGGACGAAACCCACTTCCTGCTACACTGCTCCAAATACACAGCAGTGAGGGACACTCACTTCAGGAGACTCTCACATCTCTTCCCGGATTTCATCACCATGAAGGAGGAAGAAAAAACATCTATCCTGCTGGGAGAAGAAGAGAGAGCAGTGGAGATAGCAGTGCGGTATGTGAGCGAATGCCATAGACTGCGAGAAAAAGAGCTATGATGCCATGGACTCTATAGCCTCCACATTGGATCTGCCCCCATCCACCTTTCCTATGTCATGGACTATAGCCCCCACCCTGGACTTGCCCCATCCACCTTCCCTATGCCATGGACTATAGCCCCCCCATCCTGGATCCATCCCATCCACCTTCCCTACAGCTCCTACCCAACATCCCCACAGTCCCTATCTCTATTCCCTTTATACAATTGCTTTGGCAAAACTGAGATGTATTTGGTCCTGCCAATAAAGCTTCTTTGAATCTTGAATCTTGAATCTATAGATATATATACAGATAGATATATAGAGATAATCGATTAGTTATTGTATATTCATAATTATATATATATAGAGAGAGAGAGAGAGAGAGAGAGAGAGCTATACATATAGATATATATACAGATAGATATATAGAGATAATTCATTAGTTATTGTATATTCATAATTATATATATATATAGAGAGAGAGAGAGCTATACATATAGATATATATACAGATAGATATATAGAGATAATTGATTAGTTATTGTATATTTATAATTATATATATAGAGAGAGAGAGAGAGAGAGCTATAGATATAGATATATATACAGATAGATATATAGAGATAATCGATTAGTTATTGTATATTCATAATTATATATATATATATAGAGAGAGAGAGAGAGAGAGAGAGAGCTATACATATAGATATATATACAGATAGATATATAGAGATAATTGATTAGTTATTGTATATTCATAATTATATATATATAGAGAGAGAGAGAGAGCTATACATATAGATATATATACAGATAGATATATAGACATAATTGATTAGTTATTGTATATTTACAATTATATATATAGAGAGAGAGAGAGAGAGAGCTATAGATATAGATATATATACAGATAGATATATAGAGATAATCGATTAGTTATTGTATATTCATAATTATATATATATAGAAAGAGAGAGAGAGAGCTATACATATAGATATATATACAGATAGATATATAGAGATAATTGATTAGTTATTGTATATTTATAATTATATATATATATAGAGAGAGAGAGAGAGCTATAGATATAGATATATATACAGATAGATATATAGAGATAATCGATTAGTTATTGTATATTCATAATTATATATATATATATATATATATATATATATATACAGAGAGAGAGAGAGAGAGGGTTATAGATATGGATATATATACAGATAGATATATAGAGTTAATCGATTACTTATTGTATATTCATAATTATATATATATATATATATATAGAGAGAGAGAGATTAATATACAATATATATATATATATATATATATATATATATATATATATATACTAATTATATACATATATATAATATGATAGCTGACACACTGCTCCGGAGCCTGTGTCCCTGTGCCTCAGTGTCCCTGTGCCCCTGTCATCCCGCTCTCAAGCAGCTGCTGTCAGCACATGCTGATACACTGCTCCGGAGCCTGTGCCCCTGTGCCCCTGTGCTCCTGTGCCCCAGTGCCCCTGTGTCCCAGTGCCCCTGTGCCCCTGTGCCCCTGTGACTCTGTGCCTCTGTGGATTACCGCAATCGCGCCGCATATTGACTCGCTGGCTCAGTGCGAGCACTTGCGGCGCGCTTGCGGTAATTCCCATAAGGATTACCGCAAGCGCGCCGCATTGCCAGTCGCTGGCTGAGTGCGAGCACTTGCGGCGCGCTTGCGGTAATTCCTATAAGGATTACCGCAACCGTGCCGCAAGTGCCAGTTGCGGCGCGATTGCGGTAATCCCCATAGAAAGTATAGGGGGACTTGCGGCAGGTGCGGCAAGTGCGGTTTTGCCGCACCTGCCGCAAGTTCCCTTATACTTTCTATGGGGATTACCGCAATCGCGCCGCAGATGCGGTTTTTTAATAAAATAAAATAATTTTAATACAAATAAAATTAACTTAAAATAAAAAATAATAAATAAATTTAATAATAGTAAAAATAGTAAAAAAAAAAATATAAATAAATAATAAAAAAAAAAATAATAATAATAATAAAAAAAAAAATCATTAAGATATTAATTACATTAATTAATTAAAATATAAGTATTGGACCCCCCAAAAAAAGTATTGGACCCCCCCACAAAAAAATTTTGGACCCCCCCCCAAAAAGTATTGGACCCCCCAAAAAAAGTATTGGACCCCTCCAAAAAATTATTGGACCCCCCCAAAAAAGTATTCGACCCCCCAAAAAAAGTATTGGACCCTCCAAAAAAATGATTGGACCCTCCAAAATAAGTATTGGACCCCCCCAAAAAGTATTGGACCCCCCAAAAAAAGTATTGGATCCCCCCAAAAAGTATTGGACCCCCCCAAAAAAGTATTGGACCCCCCAAAAAATGTATTGGACCCCCCAAACAATATTAATATATATGTATATATCTATATATGTATATATATGCAGTCCATATGTTCACTATCACAATATTCATTCCGCCGTCATTTCACTTGCGGCGCGGTTGCGGTAATTTCCATAAGGATTACCGCAATTGCGCCGCACGTGCAAGTTGTGGAGCAGTTGCGGTAAGCCCCATACAAAGTATAGGGGGACCTGCGGCAAGTGCGGTTTTGTAAGAATGTGTTTAATATGTCATTTTATAGTGTTTTCTATAACTTTTCCTCACAAATTATTCCTGCTTTGGTGATCCTGTGGGACGGACGTTGGAAAAGCTGTGCTGGAACCTCATCCCTACAATATCAGCTAAAGATATCTTTTTGGCCTAATATAATTGATTAGTTATTGATATATTCATTATTATATATATATATAGAGATATAGATATAGATTTATATATGTATATATATATATATATAATATATATATATATATATAGATATATATATATAGAGAGAGAGAGAGACATGCCATATTATATATATGTATAGGATTATTATCATATAGATCAATAAGCTATTTAATACCAATATATACAATATATTTTATAAATAATATCCTAAAAATATATCCAAAAACTATATTATATATATTATTAACTTAAATAAATTATGTATATTATATATTACAATTTATTATAATGTATATATATATATATATATATATATTACATATCTATATATATTATATATATATAATTATATATATATATATATATAGATATACATATATAGATTAAGATAAAATATATATATATATATATATATATATATATATATATATATATTGTATATTAATCTATATATGTATATGTATATATATATATTTATTTATATATATCTAATATATATAGATATGTGATATATATATATATATCTATACATTATAATAAATTGTAATATATAATATACATAATTTTTTAAAGTTAATAATATATATAATATATATTTTTGGATATATTTTTAGGATATTATTTATAAAATATATTGTATATATTGATATTAAATAGATTATTGATCTATATGATACACAATTATATAAATCTTTTTCAGCCTTATATTAAATTTTGGTCTGAAATTATGCCAGTGCCTCAATATTTAATGTATATAAGCTTTGTAAAAAACATTAGTCATCTATATGTAAATAATGCTCCTTACTTCATTAACTTCTTTGGTGACTTATTTTGATTATAATTTTATTCTTGCCTTTGAGACCTTTCACAATACCTTTTTATCAGGAATTTGTGGGAAAAATAATCGCTTCTGCACGTTCCGCATAATGGCTCACGTGTGGCATAAATGCGCCATTCAAATGTATTTTTCCTTTTAATTTGCAGTAATTTGTGGAACTTGCGGAACTTGCGGCGCGGTGGCGGTTTGTGCCATGCAAAGTATAGGTGCAGTTGCGCCAAATGCAGTTTTGAACTTATGGTAGGTGTGGCCGCAAAAAAAAAAACCGGTCAGCTGAGTTATTTTTTCACAGCCGCACCTTCTGCAAGTGCAAAATTGCAATTGCTGCACCTGCTGCAAGTAAGTCTATACTTTGCATGGCAAAAAACGCAAGCGCACCATAAGTGTAACGGTAATGCAGCTAACGCGGCAGATGTGGTTCTTTTACTGCATCTCCTGCGAATTACGAAAAATGCTGATGTTATTTTTTTGGATATATTTTTATGATATAATTTATATATAAAAATATATTGGATATAATAACAATTATCAATATAAATATTACTACTTTGACTATATTGCTATGCAGAATGTATATTGATTGCTTCCTTAAATAATATACTGTAGCTATTATTGCATACATTTTGCTGTAGTGTGCTCAATATGAGCTCTGACAAACCAAAAAGCTCTGTTAGAGCTAAGAATGCTGCACGCCAGCGCAAGAAGCGTGAGCAGGAAGATCCGGAAAAAAGATGTCTCCGTTTGGTTAAGCTCAAGGAGGATATGAATAAAAGAATTGCAAAGGAGTCTGCTGAAAAAAGAAGCAGTCGGTTGGCCAAAAAAGCTGAGGTGGAACGAAAAAGACGCAAAAAACAACAGGTGAAGGTGCAAGGAGAAGCATCTACCTCTGATATGGCGTCTATATCTGTGTCTCCAACACCTTTGGAAACTCAACTGCCTACAACATCTGGCCGCAAAAAAAAAAAGGTGAAGGTGCAAGGAAAACCATCTACCTCTGATATGGCGTCTATATCTGTGTCTCCAACACTTTTGGAAACTCAACTGCCTACAACATCTGGCACGGGTAAAGTGAAGTGCAAAGGTTCTTCTAAAACAAGAACAGACAAGATTGCTTCTGCCATCACAAGACACAAATTGGCTAAAGTCAAGCGTTTACAAATTATGTCACCTACCTCAAAACAACGCCGTTTGGCCATTTGGCTGCCTCACAGCGTCAATTACGCCAAAAAAAAAACCTCAGGAATAAGTCTTCAGTCACTACTTCTTTTCTTGAATGTGTTGAAACTTCTACACAGCTACGCCTTATTTTTGTAGGCATCTACAAAAAACGTCATCGGTTGCTCACTTCACCAACGTCATTCATCCCTATTGGCTTTACTGATGATGATAGCAGTATTTTAGAACATACCTGTGGGCCCATGAATGTGTTATGTGAACATTGTGAAGCACAACATTTTGAGGCTGAAAGGCCATCTGATGGACAGTTCTCCCTTTGTTGTCACAAGGGTAAAGTTAAGGTACCATTACCTCAGTACCCTGAGCTCTTCACTACTTTACTAAAAGGAGACAGCCCATATAGTAAAAATCTCATGGAGAATATCAGGAGCATTAATAGTTCCTTTGCATTTGCTTCGATGGGTGCAAGTGTTTCGCAACCACCTGGACACGGTCCTTATTGTTTCCGGATTCACGGCCAAATTTACCATAGAACTGGAACTCTCCACCCCGCTGAAGGTCAAGTTCCAGCATATGCACAGCTCTATATTTTGGATAGTGCTACTGCTACTGAACAACGCCTACAGTCTCCAGAAAATCTCAAGTGTAATCCAGCCTTGATGAGAATTATTGCTGAGCAATTGGAAGGTATTAATCCCTTTGTTTCAGCCTACAAAATGTTACGGCAAGTGGAGGAAGAGGAAGAACAGAAAGCATTTGAACATGGCACAAAAATGCCTAATATCATCATGGCAATTAAACAAGACAGAGAGCA
Organism: Allobates femoralis; assembly: GCA_033576535.1. Taxonomy (NCBI): domain Eukaryota; kingdom Metazoa; phylum Chordata; class Amphibia; order Anura; family Aromobatidae; genus Allobates; species Allobates femoralis. The sequence goes on along the minus strand of JARQOC010000727.1, from coordinate 51,794 downwards.
AGACCCAAGACGGTATAACAACCCTACTGTCCATGAAGTTGCAGTCATCTTTGAAAATGCTGATGGAGAGCCACCATTTAATAGAGACATTTTAATACATCTAAAACCAGACACAAATAATCCGTTGGCCCCCAAAACACAGCAAATAAGTATTTTACACAGTAATTTGGATGCATTACTGTATCCATTGTTTTTCCCTCATGGAGAGCAAGGGTGGCATGAATCACTCATACACCAAGGCCAAAATCCTCGCAGGGTGACACAGCTGCAGTATTACTGTTATTTGCTGTCAGTACGGGCAGAATTCAATCCTGTCCTTAATGGAGGAAAACTGACACAGCAGTACTTGGTGGATGCCTATGTTAAGATCGAGGCCAATCGTTTAAATTTTATACGACAACACCAGAAAGATTTGAAGGTGGAAGATTATTGTCTCCTTCAAGAACATTTGCTGAGAAAATCCGTAGAAAAAGGAATCCCCATTGGCAAAACCGTAATTTTACCATCTTCCTTTGAGGGAAGTCCCCGAAACATGCAGCAGAGGTATCAAGATGCCATGGCGATTGTAACTAAATTTGGAAGGCCAGATCTTTTTATAACGATGACCTGCAATCCAAAATGGAGTGAAATTGTAACCAATTTACAGCCATGGCAGCGTGCTGAACATCGCCCGGATTTAGTGGCACGTGTATTCAGGATTAAACTTGAAGCCCTTTTGAAAGATATTAATTCTGGATTATTTGGCAAGGTTTGTGCTATGGTTCATGTGATAGAATTTCAAAAGCGAGGCCTACCACATGCTCACATTCTAATTATTCTGGATGCCAACTCAAAACTAAGAACTGAGGTGGAAGTGGACAATACTGTTTGGGCTGAAATTCCTGATCCATCACATTACCCTCTGCTCCATCAAATTGTCATGCAACACATGATCCATGGCCCCTGTGGACAACACAATCCCAATTCTCCATGTATGGAGAATGGAAAGTGTAAAAAAAATTTTCCAAAACAGTTTCAAACAAAAACTGTTATACCTGAGGATGCATATCCAAGTTATCAAAGAAACGAAGGACCTTCTTTTCCACACCATTCCAAGATGATTGATAATTCTTGGGTGGTTCCATATAACCCTTTCCTTCTATTAAAATATAAGTGCCATATCAATGTGGAAGTATGTGCTTCCATTCAGAGCGTAAAATACCTCTTCAAATATGTGTACAAAGGTCATGACAAAGCCAATGTGGAAATTTGTGAAACCAACATCAGACACGATGAAACTCATAAATTCATGGATTCCAGATATGTCAGTGCACCAGAGGCAGCTTGGCGAATCTTTGCTTTCCAAATGCATAGACAATCTCACAGCATTATTCGTCTTGCAGTACATCTGCCTCATTCACAATCACTTTTTTTTCACGAGGGTGATTCTGCGGACAACATCAGTTATTCAATGGACAGACAATCAACACTCATGGCCTACTTTACCCTCAATGAGAATGATCCCAAAGCTCGGGAGTACTTATATCGTCAAATTCCTGAGCATTATGTTTGGAAAGAAGGTGCATGGGAAGTTAGAAGGAGAAGAGGTGCTTCAGTCATTGGTAGGCTCTACACTGTTAGTATTCAAGAACAAGAACGTTATTTTTTAAGGCTGTTGTTACTCCATGTTAAAGGAGCTACAAGTTTTGATAACCTTAAGACTGTTAAGGAAGTCACATACCCAACGTTTAAAGAGGCGGCATTAGCCCTTGGATTGCTCTTTGATGACAGTGTTTGGAGAAAAACTTTATTGGATGCCTGTGTTCTCAATATGCCTGCACAGCTCCGTGAAATGTTTGCGTATATATGTGTCTTTGGTCCTCCTAATCATCCCCTGGAGTTGTGGCAAGAATTTAAACAACACTTTGTTCAAGATTACTGCCATGCCTACCACCCTGACACTGATGATTGTGAACATTGTGAAGGATACGCCATGACTGATGTTGAACATGTTTTAAAATTTCATGCTAAACATTTCATTGATTTTAATCTGCCACGCCCAAAAAGAAAACCACACATTCGTCCTCAATACAACAAAGAAGAAGAGTTAGTAAGAGCACATGAAATGAAAGCCACCTTAAATGATCAACAACGTTTGGCCTATACTGCAATCCATAAAGCTTTAGAGGATACAAGTGATAAGCCAAAGTGCTTTTTCCTTGACGGTCCCGGTGGAAGTGGGAAAACATATCTGTATCATCTATTGATTCATGAACTGAGAGGAGAAGGAGAAGTTGTCTCACCTGCAGCCAGTACAGGGATTGCTGCTAATCTATTGCAAGGAGGAAGAACTATCCATTCACTGTATGGCATACCAATACCAATTAATGAGACATCCGTTTCAAGAATCAAAAATGATACTGATGCGGCCCAACATTTGAAGACTACCAAACTCTTCATCATCGATGAGTCTACTATGTTGTCAAAATACGCTTTGCATGTAATTGATCAATTATTACGGGATGTCATGACAACTGATGTCTTCAACAAAAATAAATTACCCTTTGGAGGGAAAGTCATTGTTCTGGGAGGAGACTTTCGGCAGTGTCTTCCTATCATCTCCCACGGAACAAGGACAGACATTGTAGAGAGCTGCATTAAATATTCACGACAATGGCAGCTTTTCAATCAATTGCCGCTCATTAACAACATGCGCTCCATTGATTCTGAATATAGCAATTGGTTAATTCAATTGGGAAATGGAGAATTGTCCAATGATTACAACCTTGGTGATGATGTCATTGAGATCCCGCAAGACATGATCTGCACTGGCTCTTTAATCTTGGACATATTTGGTGAAAACATTGTCATTGATGTGAATAATGATGAAAGTATTCAGAATGCTGCATCACATGCCATTCTTTGTCCCAAAAATGACGCTGTGGATTTGATCAATTCAAAAGTGATGGATTGTATTCCTGGAGAATACATGGAATATATGAGCCATGATTCCATTGATCCAGATGAGACGGAAAATCCTGAACAATATCCTGTGGAATTTCTAAATTCTCTAACACCAACAGGAATGCCTTCTCATCTCCTGAAATTAAAAGTTGGTACAATTATAATGCTTTTGCGTAATTTTAACAGCAGAAAAGGACTTTGCAACGGGACTCGGATGATTATTATTGCTTTGTTTGACAACTTGATACAAGCAAAAGTAATTTCTGGCTCGGATGAAGGAAATGTAGTCTTCATTCCAAGAATTGATCTCTGTCCATCAGAGACTGGATTGCCTTTCAAACTAAGACGTCGGCAATTTCCCGTGAAGCCTGCCTTTGCCATGACCATAAATAAATCTCAAGGACAAACTTTGGAGAAAGTGGGGATTTATTTGCCAGAACCTGTTTTTGGCCATGGACAATTATATGTGGCTTTCTCACGTGTGAAGAGACGATGCAATGTGAAGGTGAAAGTGGTGGATTCATGCATTCAAGGGAAATTGGTGCCTAACTGTGAGAAAGTCTTCACCAAAAATATTGTCTATCGGAATATTTTGGGATGAACTTTTGCATATTTTATATTTTTACCTTTTCTATTTAAAAAAAAAAAAAAAAAAAAATTAGTTTAGTCTTTTCAATTTCAGTTTTTTATGTGCATAGTTTATACAATGTTTGTGGAAAAACACATTTTACATTTCATTGGAGATGTGTATCATTCTGATTTTATCACAGGGTGATAGAAACCACTATTTTAAGCTCCAGTGCTTTACATGCTGAGAGATTTGATTCTTATTCTTTAAAGGGAGAGGTTTTTGTGAACAGCTAAGAGACGGGTGGGACGGCTGTTCACACACATCTCATTACCAAGGTGTCTTCCACATGTTTAGATAGATAGGGACAAACATAAATTATTAATTAGATTCTACCACGACATTTTTCTTAGATTTTTTCACTTTGTTGAGGAATATACTAAATGATAATAATTGTACATGAAGGACTTATCAAGAACATACTTGCTGTAATTTTCATAATTGCATATATGTAATTTGTACTTAACTTGCAGTTTGTGCAGACAACATAGTTGTGGCAGTGTCATCCACATCAACTGCAGTCACCTGTGGTTAGTTAGTGGATGCATCTTATGCACCTGCTGAAGCTATGTTAACTCCATTTACTGTAGGTTAATTACAAGTTTTTTTGTTATTGCACGGATATTGCTGCAAGTCTGTAGTTGCTAACTCCTTCTGTATCAATTTACAAAATTTTATTATTTACATCACAATCCTCAAAAAATCTAAGAAAAATCCAGCAATTAAAAATATCTAAATTATATCAATTCGGATTTAGTTAGAGTAGGTCCCACCAGGCGTAAGGGCATCTTGACGCGATTGGTGGGCTGACACAAAGTGGCTGATACATATATTAGTACTGTTAATTCATCAATTCAAAAAATTGACATATTAAGAAGTATTGCTACTTTGTGTTCTAAGACCCTTACAACATAATAGTTCAATTTTCCTTAAATGATATCAACCATACTAATATATGTAGTTGGTGTAAAGATGTCATTGGAATAATTGGATTATTATTTGAAAATCTAAAAAAAAAATTAAAAATATTCTAGACACCCGATGCATTTGCATCGGGCTCACAGCTAGTATATATATATATATATATATATAATTTCATATTTCTAATATATAAAGCTGAATGTGTGTGTGTATATCTGGGATTGGCATCTACACCGTCGCAACTACAGCCACAAAATTTTGCACAGTCACAGATCTGGACCCCGAGAGCGTCATAGGCTATGTTGTGAGGCGAAATTTTAACCCTGCGCGTTCCAGTTCACCAAACAATTTTGCTCCTATATACATAATGGGGAGAAAGTGAATGGAAAAGTGTTGGAGGAAAATCGACAGCTGTCAGCTATAGCCACAAGATTTTGCACAGTCACATGTCTGGACCCCGGGAGCGTCATAGGCTATGTTGTGAGGCGAAATTTTAACCCCGCGCATTCCAATTCACCAAACAATTTTGCCCCTATTTACATACAGTCATGGCCAAAAGTATTGACACCCCTGCAATTCTGTCAGATAATACTCAGTTTCTTCCTGAAAATTATTGCAATCACAAATTCTTTGGTATTATTATCTTCATTTAATTTGTCTTCAATGAAAAAAACACAAAAAGAATTGTCCTAAGACCAAATTGGATATAATTCCACACCAAACATAAAAAAGGGGGTGGACAAAAGTATTGGCACCCTTAAAAAAATAATGTGATGCTTCTCTAATTTGTGTAATTAACAGCACCTGTAACTTACCTGTGGCACCTAACAGGTGTTGGCAATAACTAAATCACACTTGCAGCCAGTTGACATGGATTAAAGTTGACTCAACGTCTGTCCTGTGTCCTTGTGTGTACCACATTGAGCATGGAGAAAAGAAAGAAGACCAAAGAACTGTCTGAGGACTTGAGAAACCAAATTGTGAGGAAGCATGAGCAATCTCAAGGCAACAAGTCCATCTCCAAAGACCTGAATGTTCCTGTGTCTACCGTGCGCAGTATCATCAAGAAGTTTAAAGCCCATGGCACTGTGGCTAACCTCCCTAGATGTGGAAAGAAAAGAAAAATTGACGAGAGATTTCAACGCAAGATTGTGCGGATGGAGGATAAAGAACCTCGACTAACATCCAAACAAGTTCAAGCTGCCCTGCAGTCCGAGGGTACAACAGTGTAAACCCGTAATATCCGTCGGCGTCTGAATGAAAAGAGACTGTATGGTAGGAGACCCAGGAAGACCCCACTTCTTACCCCGAGACATAAAAAAGCCAGGCCGGAGTTTGCCAAAACTTACCTGAGAAAATCTAAAACGTTTTGGAAGAATGTTCTCTGGTCAGATGAGACAAAGTAGAGCTTTTTGGGCAAAGGCATCAACATAGAGTTTACAGGAGAAAAAAAGAGGCATTCAAAGAAAAGAACACAGTCACTACAGTCAAACATGGTGGAGGTCCCTCATGTTTTGGGGTTCCTTTGCTGCCTCTGGCGCTGGACTGCTTGATCGTGTGCATGGCATTATGAAGTTTGAAGACTACCAACAAATTTTGCAGCATAATGTAGGGCCCAGTGTGAGAAAGCTGGGTCTCCCTGAGAGGTCATGGGTCTTCCAGCAGGACAATGACCCAAAACACACTTCAAAAAGCACTAGAAAATGGTTTGAGAGAAAGCACTGGAGAATTCTAAGGTGGCCAGCAATGAGTCCAGACCTGAATCCCATAGAACACCTGTGGAAAGATCTAAAAATGGCAGTTTGGAGAAGGCACCCTTCAAATATCAGGGACCTGAGCAGTTTGCCAAAGAAGAATGGTCTAAAATTCCAGCAGAGCATTGTAAGAAACTCATTAATGGTTACCGGAAGCGGTTGATCGCAGGTATTTTGGCTAAAGGTTGTGCAACCAAGTATTAGGCTGAGAGTGCCAATACTTTTGTCCGGCCCATTTTTGGAGTTTTGTATGAAATGATCAATGTTTTGCTTTTTGCTTCATTCTCTTTTGTGTTTTTTCATTAAAGACAAATTAAATGAAGATAATAATAGCAAAGAATTTGTGATTGCAAGCATTTTCAGGAAGAAACTAAGTATTATCTGACAGGATTGCAGGGGTGTCAATACTTTTGGCCATGACTGTAATGGGGAAAAAGTGACAGTTACCAGTTGGCAGTTGTGAATGAGAGGAGCTTAATGATAGCGCCAAAGACTAACAGCATATTCCAGCATATAGTCACTAAGGTGGGGCCCCAACATGAGATATTCACCACGCACGGGGACATGTATAAACACCACACGCACACAAAGAGTGACAGCAAGTGTATAGTCGCTAAGGTGCAGTCCCAACATTGGATACTCACCACGCACCCAAACAAACACACACACACCACAAACAGACACACACAACACAGAGACACACACCCCAAGGGGACACACACACCCTATAGCGACACATGCACTCACGCCACAGGGACACACACACACACACACACACAAAGAGACACACACAACACAGACACACACACCACACAGACCCCCCCACAAGGACACACACACATAGCCACCCTATAGGGACACATGCACTCACCCCACAGGGACACACACACCACAAAGAGACACACACACACCACACAGAACCCCCCACAGGGACACACACACATACACACCCTATAGGGACACATGCACTCACCGCACAGGGACACACACACACACACCACAAAGAGACACGCACAACACAGAGACACACACACCCCACACACACCCCCAGGGACACACACACATACACACCCTATAGGGACACATGTACTCACCCCACAGGGACACACACACACACCACAAAGAGACACACACAACAGAGACACACACAACACAGACCCCCCCCACAGGGACACACACACATACACACCCTATAGAGACACATGCACTCACCCCACAGGGACATACACATACACACACCCAGGGACACGCACACCACACAGACAGACACAGATGTGCACAAATCCCTCACACAACTCGCCTCATACATGTGCTATCTTTAATTTCCAAACATAAACATCTGATTAAAAACAGACAATGTGCAACACATGTGCCATATAGGGAATTAAGGCAGATGTCAGTCACATGAGCTGTCTATTATGTGTATGTGTGAGGTAACATATACTGCCCGGCCAGGGGGAGGGTTTACTATTGGCTGGAGATTTATTAGGCTGCCTATAGCAATCAATCACAGCTCAGCTTCTATTATCTTACAGGTCATTAATATGACATATTCAAATTCTATTTTGTTATAGCTAACATCAGTTATTTATTAACCTGGGCGTAGCCGGGTACTACAGCTAGTTACATATATAATAGCTCCTCATTCCACTCAAGAGATACTGGCACATAGCAGAATATACATTTTAGATGGCAATTTGGCTATTAACATATACTATTGTATACATTGTACACACACATACACATAGATGTATATATATGTATGTACATATACATATATATATATATATACACACACATGCACACATATACATATATGCTTGTTATAAATGAGTTTGCCCCATCAGATTTGTCAGAAAACCTCCATTTTCCTTTCAATCTTAGGCTAGGATCACAATTGGCTGCATTTTTGAGGACGTTTTTGGCAGCCTGCGTTTTTGATGTTAGGCCTGGAGCTGTCTTAAAAAATGCAAGCAAAAACTCATGCAAAAACGCATGGTACAAGAAGTCGCAGATATGTAAGTGCATAATGTTGATTTTGGCAATGTTACACCACGCATTTTTTACCGAAAAGGACCACTAAAAATGATCTCTCATGGTGCAGGGACAGGTATTCGTAGGGTTGAGTGTGATTTGGAGGGGTCAGGTTCCCTTTAACACATTATATGCCCACCTGAGTAGGTAGCATGTCTCTGGGGGGGGGGGCACCCCCTAGAGACATGATGGGCACAATTATTAAAAATATTAAAGCTTTTTTTACAACATTAAACACTTTGCTTATCCCGGCGGCAGCCGGGATAAGCAAAGTATATGGGAACCGCATTGCTCAGGATTACACATCCTGAGCGATGCGGTTACCGCATTGCGGATGTTACAACCGCTCCGAAAACTGCAGCCTGCATGATTTTTTACGCAGGCTGCAGAGCTGGATGCGGTAACCGGATTGCATGTAATGCAATCCAGTTTTTATAATGGGCTCCTATGAGGAGCATTTCCTGATGCAGTTTTGAGCTTTTTAGATATCGCCCCGTGTGACGGTACCTTAAGGGTTGGGTACTCGGCAACTTTGACTGCCACACAGCTTGTGTGACGAGAGATTGCTGTATTTTGCTACTGTAGTGCAGTATAGTGAAATGTGACCACAATCAAAGCATACAAGATGCAAAAAGTCAGAAACAGTTGTTTTTTTTGTGACCTACTTGTAGCGAGAGCATTCCCTTGCCGGTCCCAATGTGACCTCATTCACTTGCATAATGCTTTGATTTAGTAGTAGCTTGAAGATCTTTGGCCACATGACCTGTCATATGGCCAAAGTCACTGTGAAGACCAATCTTTAAAGAGGTTTTTGCCTGAGAACAAAAAAAGAAGAAAAATATCTGCCCATCCTTGTAATGAGTCCCCAATCCCCCAGAGTCCTTTATTATTCTTTCTTAGATCCCCTTCATCCCTCTGCAACCATCATTGTGGTTTGTTTTTCTTTCCATTCTGGATTTCCTTCCAGCTCTCTCTTTGGCACAAGTCTACATGTCCCAGTAGACAATGTTGTCTTCTCTGCTAGAACTGTATCCATTCCTTAGATCACATACTCCCACAATCATTGCCTGCTCATTAATGAGGGGGCACTTGGCTCTCCATGGTAGATCGTATGGCTTATTTCACCAAAAAGAGCTGGTTCATTTTGCAAATCTGACCAGTGTCATTTTATGAGGTTGTAACTCTGGAGTACTTCAACATATCCCAGTGATTCCAAGGCTGCTTGTTCATGACATATTGGACTTCATGTTAGTAGTAAATTTAGGATGATATTTTCTGCATTTCTTTGACCAAATAGAGTGTTTACATGCAGTGACAGTTCAAAGCCATGACAGGTATAGCCGTCATTGGTCATTAATGGGTAACTCCTTAATGACCAATGACGGCATGGCTTTGAACTGTCACTGCATGTAAACACTCAATTTGGTCAAAGAAATGCAGAAAATATCATCCTAAATTAGCTACTAACATGAAGTCCAAAATGGCATGAACAAGCAGCCTTGGAATTGTGGCGCCCCACGTAGTCAGGCGTCACAGAGGGGCATTGTGGCACCCCGCAAATACAGGCGTCACAAAGGAGTATTACACCCGTAAAAGAGGTGTAAATGTTCCAGCTGCAGGTGGACCCTAGGATGGTGGGTGGGACCCATTCCCAGCACTCCCACATTAATTGAAGGTGGGAGGTTACCCCGGCAGGGAATAAATTCACCTCTAGGGGGAACAAGAAGGTGTTTGGTCTTTGGTCTTTGCTTTTTGGTCGCTCGGCTGAGGTACCAGGAGGAGATGGAGGAAGATGAAGGGTTCTAGGAAAGAATAGCTAAGTGGTACGAGGCAGAAGGTCACACCGGGTCGGTTACAAGACGAACTAGAGGAAAGAAGAAGGGATCTTGAGGAGGTCCTGAAAGGGGGCGCCCGACAGGGAAGTCCGGGCCCTAGAAAGAAAGGGAGATCCTCAGAGTGGAGTGCCCATACTTCAGAGGATACTCCAGTCCACAAGGGGAAAGCCGGGCCCTGTGATCCGGCCAAAGTCCAGCTTTGCAGTCGGCAACCGGCTGCTGTGGCTTGTTCATCAGCCGCAGCACCCTGCCATCGGAGAGGCCCGCCTGCTTCCTCACTAATGAGGAAGGGGATTCCCGGTACTACCTACACGGAGCTACTGGGTATAGATCGATCCAAAGCGGGGAAGAACGGACACGGGTTAGTTAACGAAGGTACACCAAGGGTTCCACCATACCACCTAGGATCCACTTGCAGCCACCCGTTAAGCTACCTGTCCTTGTAACATCTAAAGTGCTGAACTGTGATCTGTAACTGATTCTGCTACAAGTTTCCAGTAAAGTACCCGGGAGAAAGTGACTTTGCTTCTGCCTGTGTTTCTTCTATATCAACTTGTTCCCTTTGCATGAACGCTGCCCCGGAGGTCCAGCCCTACCTGTAGAGGACTTTGCCAACTAGCTGCATTACAATCTACCTCTGGTGGACTGTGGCGGCGCTGGTGACCCATCACCAGAAACTACAGGTGGCGTCATGTGAACTGTACATAGTGAATCCCCTGTAAATATAACCCCTTTTTTTTGAAGTGTCACCCAGGACACGGGATCAGGCGTGGCCACTACTCCCCATGACACAGCAACGCTACCCACAGAGCCTGATACCCGAGTACCCCAAAGCCTGGGGCTCGACAGGTATTACACCCGTAAAAGAGGTGTAATTTCCCCAGCTGCAAGTGGACCCTAGGTTTGTGGGTGGGCCCCATTCCAGCACTCCCACATTAGCTGAACGGTGGGAGGTTACCCGGGAAGGGAATATATTAACTTCCGGGGGAGATCAAGAGCGGTTAGTTGGAAGAGGAGGAGAGGAGTTAGGACGGTTGGAAAAGAGTGTGGAACGAGGCGGAAGGGTTATCCGGACGGTTTCAAGCTGAGGGAAGGCAAAAAAGGGTCTTGAGGAGTCCCTGATAGAGGGCGTCTGACGTGAAGAGTCCCAGCCCTGGAGAGAAAGGGAGAACCCCAGCATGGAGAGACCATACTCCAGGGGATTCTCAAGTCCACCACAGGAACGCGGGCCTGAGGATCCAGCCGAAGTCTATCTTTGCAGTCGGCAACTGGCTGCTGTGGTTTGTCTATCAGCTACAGCACCCTGCCAGACGGAGCGGTCTGCCTGCTTCCTCACCACGAGGTAGAAGACCCCCAATACTACCTACACAGAGCCATTGGGTATAGACCTATCTTAGCCGGGGCTGAAAGGACACGGGTTCGTCAACTAAGGTACACCACGGGTCCCACCATACCACCTGGGATCCACCTGCAGCCACCCGTGAAGCTACCTGTTATTTAACATCTAATGCTGAACTGTGAACTTGTATGACATTGCTAAAGGTTGCCAGTAAAGTACCTGGGAGAAAGTCACTTTGCCTCCACGTTGTTGTCTCCATCACCCTGCTTGTTTTCAGGAACACTGCCCCGGGGGACCAACTCTACCTGTAGGGAGCTTTGCCATCTCAGCCGCACTACCATCTACCTCGGGCGGACTGTGGCGGCGCTGGTGACCCATCACCAGGTACTACAGGTGGCGTCACATGACAAACTCTTATCCCCTGTAAATACCCCCTTTTTGAAGTGTCACCCAGGCCATGGGCTCAGGCGCTGCCACCTTTGACATCCCCCTTGCGAAAGCACCAACCGAGCCTGATACCCGAGTACCCCAGGGCCTGGGGCTCAACATATCTTTCCGGCGTCAAGAACAGGATCTCGTGCCCAGTATTACCGGGTACTGTGCGCCTTGGACATTTGAACTGTGTTTAAAACAAACTTTTTCCGCCATTGCTTGGCGCCAAAAATGGGTTCCCGCCATCACTGCAGGAGGACCCAAGATGGCGCCGTAGCCATGTACTAAACACCATGTGCAGCCCGGGGGTGTGCCTCAGCCCCTAGAAGAAGGACGGCCAAGATGGAGGCACCAAAATGTGTGGCCGCCCCGATTGCAATCAATCCATCAGGGGGGCGGCCCACAGGAAGTTCTCCGGGAGTGGCTGCCAATAAAGAGACAAACTGGGATGGGGCTACACGGGAGAAAAAAAAAAACTCAGTTTAAATGCTGCAGACAGGGAGAGAATGATTGGCAGCGGCGGGCAGATTACACAGGCAGCGGTGTGAATCTGCCCTTGGCTGCAGCCTCCTTAGTGGCTGTAGCATGTACGTTTTCTAACTGTATTATCTCGGGGTACAGGGCTGCTCAAGGGCTGGGGGACCCTTGTCTGCATGCTGGAGACATGCTGTATCCAGTGCTGTAATTAGATCACCATGCCTGGTTTGGTGACAGGTCCTCTTTAACACTAGAGGGGGATGCCGACTACTGGAGGAATGCGTTTGGATGACTCCGCCAGGACATGGAAGAAGCCCTGACGTGGGTGTGCAGAAGGTGGAGCGCGGAGAGGGCCTGTTAGCTTAGAACAATGAGGGAAGGACGAGAAGCGCGAGAGGCAGTGTTAGCGGTGTAGGCAGTTGTGGAGTACAATGCCTCGTTACCACCCATACCACCACCCGTCCAGATCTGGGACAGGGGGGCCCAGACCGAACCCTCAATAACAACACCATCCCGTACCAGCAGCTATCTCCGGCTGGAGACAGAGCAGATGTCCCCTACAGAGCAAGACATCATTATTGAAGACAAGACTGACTTCAAGGAACCGGAGGATGTAGAAGGAGCCTCAGAAGGGAGCACCCCAGAAGCTGCATGGTGTACCGCATGGCAGTGGCAGCAGCGAGGAACCCCTACCATAGTGAGCTCAGTGGAGACAAGAGTGTCGTCCAGAGTCCCAACCGGCAACTCACCACCACCGAGTACCAATCGTCCTTAAATCAGAGAGACCCAGTTGCAAGACAGCGATGTCGAGAAGATTGGTTTCAAAAAGAGCAAGCAACACGACGACTTCGTAATGAAGCAAGGTCACAGCCCCCGCTTTCATTAGAACTATGCCGACAAGGAACCGTTGTGTCAGTTTATTAAGACGAAGGATGGGGATTTCTCAGAGAACCCGGACTTCAGGAGGACATATTTTTTGCTAGACGTGATGTGGAATCGTATCTGCGGCGCGGACACCCGGATCGAGACCTATACCAAGGTAAGCAGGTTACCTTTGAGCGTTATCCAGGCCCCTTAGGTTGGTTCGCCATAAGAATTTTCTGCCAGCAATAGACTCCCGCAGCAGAGACATTGCACTGTATATAGCCCCATCTCCTTTTTTCAGTCACTTGTCCCTTTATTTTTTCGTCTTTTGAGATCCCAGAATAATGAGCGTGCCCCTGTGTTTTGTTTTTGATCTGAAGATCCAGAGACTTTTATTTGAACTTTGCCCCTCTTGTTGATGATGAGTGCTGTGTGAGCAGCGGCCCAGCGGTGATTGACACTGGACTGTGCTGGACAATACATTACCGCTGGGCCCGCATAGTTAGTACCGGCCCCCGTTGGACCGAGTTAGAATTATGTTTATGTCTTTTATGCAGATAGTGAAGCCAGAGAGTAATAACTTTGCCAACAGGTGGCCCGAGGGCCATGGGGTCCATTGTACTAACTACTGCAATGTGTATATGGGTAACGTTAAAGGAATGTGCCTCCTAGGAATAGGAAGAAATCCAAGAATGCTTAATTGTATATAGTTACCCGTTGATGATGTTGAATATAAAAAGACAAAAATGTTTTTCACTTTCCGGTTAACAGGTACCGATACTCGCGGACGAGTATATTCCATCAGGGGGTTATGTGGCGCCCCACGTAGTCAGGCGTCACAGAGGGGTATTACACCCATAAAAGAGGTGTAATTTCCCCACCTGCAAGTGGACCCATTGTTGGTGGGTGGGCCCCATTCCAGCACTCCCACATTAGCTGAGCGGTGGGAGGTTACCCAGGGAGGGGATATATTCACCTCCTGGGGAGATCAAGAGCAGTTAATTGGAGGAGGAGGAGAGGAGTTAGAACGGTTGGAAAAGAGTGTGGAACAAGGCAGAAGGGTTACCCGGATGGTTTCAAGCTGGTCCGGAGGGAAGGAGAAAGAGGGTCTTGAGGAGACCCTGAAAGAGGGTGCCCGATGCGAGGAGTCCGGGCCCTAGAGAGAAAGGGAGAACCCCAGCGTGGAGCAACCACACTCCAGGGGATTCTCCAGTCCACCACGGGAATGCCAGGCCCGAGGATCTGGCCAAAGTCTATCTTTGCAGTCGGCAACCAGCTTCTGTGGTTTGTTTATCAGCTGCAGCACCCTGCCAGACGGAGCGGTCTACCTGCTTCCTCACCACGAGGGAGAGGACCCCCAATACTACCTACACAGAGCCATTAGGTATAGACCTTAGGCGGGGATGAAAGGACACGGGTTCGTCAACTAAGGTACACCACGGGTCCCACCATACCACCTGGGATCCACCTGCAGCCACCTGTGAAGCTACCTGTTATTTAACATCTAATGCTGAACTGTGAACTTGTATGACACTGCTAAAGGTTACCAGTAAAGTACCCGGGAGAAAGTGATTTTGCCTCCACGTTGTTGTCTCCATCACCCTGCTTGTTTTCAGGAACGCTGCCCCGGAGGACCAGCTCCACCTGTAGGGAGCTTTGCTATCTCAGCCACACTACCATCTACCTTGGGTGGACTATGGTGGCACTAGTGACCCATCACCTGGTACTACAGGTGGCGTCACATGACAAACTCTTATCCCCTGTAAATACCCCCTTTTTGAAGTGTCACCCAGGCCATGGGCTCAGGCGCTGCCACCCGTGACATGCCCCGTGCGAAACCACCCACCGAGCCTGATACCCGAGTACCCCAGGGCCTGGGGCTTGACAGAATCACTGGGATATGTTGAAGTGCTCCAGAGTTATAACCTCATAAACTGCCACTGGTCAGAATTGCAAAAATGAGGCTTGGTCCTTAAGGGGTTAGATGGGTCCCTATGAAAAATCTGCTCACCAGTAGGAGACTACAATATTTAGGGCAAATTTAAATCATGACCACATCTGCCAAATCAGGAACAGAGCAGAATTTTAATAGAAAGTAAATGATGTTTTTTTTTTCATTTCTCAGACACTTTTTTT
Source organism: Allobates femoralis (assembly GCA_033576535.1). Classification (NCBI taxonomy): domain Eukaryota; kingdom Metazoa; phylum Chordata; class Amphibia; order Anura; family Aromobatidae; genus Allobates; species Allobates femoralis. The sequence goes on along the minus strand of JARQOC010000727.1, from coordinate 36,431 downwards.
TATTTATTATGCTTTATGATATTATCATCACTGTACCCATCTACTTCCCCTATTAATATGTATTTGGAGTGTTTGACGGAACAGGAGTACCCAGAAGAAACATAGGGAGAACATACAAACTCCATGCAGATGGTTTTCTTGGTGGGATTTGGAAACTGGCTTTCCCCAGACTTCACAGTCATAATAATTTGTGAGCCAGAAACATCAGTGCATAAAGAGACCCCATGTGATTAAAGGGAACCAACCAGCAGGATTAAAGGCTATAAAGTGAAACCAGTGCCTTACAGGCACTGGGATACTGAATGCAATCATACCTTTACTTCAATGATTACATGTTTGATTGCAGAGAAAGGTGTCATAAAACTGCTGGAAAACAGGGCAGCAGATGATTCATGTGTGCAGCACTGGGGTTGTTTTTTTTTCTCCTCTGTGGGCATGCCTTTCGGCTGCAAGCCAAACCCTCTCCAGCTCTCTCTTATCTATACTCCAGCCACAGGGTGCCTAAAAGAGCTGAAAGTAGAGATGAAAGGGTGGGGAGACAGTTTGGCTTACAGCCGAAAGACGTGCCCACAGAGGAGCAAAAAGATAAACCCAAATAGTGATGCAGTGCTGCACACATCAATCATCTGCTGCCCTGTTTTCCAGATGTTTTATACCATAGTTCTCTGCAATTAAACATGAAATCATTGAAGTAAAGGTATGATTACATTCAGTATCCCAGACCCTGTAAAGCACTGGCTTCACTTTATACCCCTAAATCCTGCTGGAGGGTTCCTTTTAACTGTAAGGGAACCTAGCAGCGAGTTTTCAATCCACCTGTAGTATCATTGTGTATCATACAGAATACATGATGGGTTCTTTAGAAAATAAGATGCACTTTGTAGCTACCGTATATACTTGCGTATAAGCCGAGTTTTTCAGCCCAAAAATTGGGCTGAAAAGTCCCCCCTCGGCTTATACGCGAGTCACTGTATACAATGTATACAGTATACAGTGCCCCCCCCATATCAGTATACAGGCCCCCCCTTAGGTAGTAATCCTGTAAAGGAAGAGATTAGTATACTTATCCCTCCGCTGTCCCGCTGCCGCTGTCCCGCCGCCGCCATCGCGCTCTTCCGTCTTCATCCGGCTTCCTCCGATGGTCGCAGGCAATGACGTCATTGCCTGCGCGACAGAGGAGGAAGCCGAAAGAAGACGGAAGACGCTGGATGAAGATGGAGCACCGTGATGGCGGTGGCGGCGGGACAGCGGCAGCAGGACAGTGGAGGGATAAGTATACTAATCTCTTCCTTTACAGGATTACTACCCAAGGGGGGGCCTGTATACTGATATGGGGGGGCTGCTTTATATACCTCTGGGGCTGCATATACCTCTGGGGCTGCATATACCTCTGGGGCTGTATATACCTCTGGGGCTGCATATGGGGCTGCGTATACCTCTGGGGCTGCATATACCTCTGGGGCTGTATATACCTCTGGGGCTGCATATATCTCTAGGGCTGCATATACCTCTGGGGCTGCATATACCTCTGGGGCTGCTGTATACTACCACTGCGGCTGCTGCTGTATATACCACTGGGGCTGCTGCTGTATACTACCACTGGGGAGGCTGCTGTATACCTCACTGCTGGGGGTTGTATACCTGTGCTGGAGTCCACCCTCGGCTTATACATGAGTCAATAAGTTTTCCCAGTTTTTGGGGGCAAAAGTAGGGGGGGCGGCTTATACACGAGTCGGCTTATACACGAGTATATACGGTACATTCCTTTCTTTAGAGCTAAGTGTCCTTTACTTGCAACTCAAAGTAAAAAATTGCTAGTATGGTATTTAAATATTTGAATAAAAATGTTTTAAATTAGTCAATTCCCAAGAATCATAGTTAAATATTTCAAAATGTTGCCCACATGATAAAAAAAAAGTTCTTAGCACATAGTAAAAGTGCTAGATTTATTTCAGTAAATCTTTGTCTAAAATGAAATCAATGAGATTCTCCACAAACTGATTCAGAGAAATGATAACTTCTTGTTTCAACCTTATTGCTATGTAGTCATACGTGAGTCATCTCCACCCTACAGAACACCATTTATTGCAGTGGAGAACATGCTTGCTCACATTCCTTTCAATGCACTTTTTTTTGTTTAACAAATAAACGAAATGACTGAGCATTATCCACACATCCGGCATCTGTCCAAATTGCTTCAAAATGATTTCATTGTGTTGACAATTCTTTTTTAGACTGTGGCTTCTTGTTGACTATTTCACTATACAGTGGTTATTACTAGTCATTTATTCACACAACTATAAATATTCTTAGTTCTCATTCATTGAGTCATTTTCCCCTAATGATTATTGGTAAACCCGACACAAATTGTAAATCTGTTGGGAATTGTGCGTTTTTACCTCCTTTTGCTATTTAGCCACAGGCAGTGATTAGCTGCAGCAGTCATATATCCCTGAATCAGACAGTCATCACCGCAGTAGGATGTGGGAACAGAAAGAATTGGGAAGCTATCACTTTATTTTATTAGGCTAGGGTAACATTTGCGTTATGACCCTAACCTACATAAGATTAGCATAGCAATGCACAGGCAGGCAGCGCATAGCGTTACGTGCCATTAACGCTATACGCTATACCTGCCTGGTTCTAAGCGCTTCCATCAGGCTAGGGTGATAACGCAAATGTGACCCCAGCCTTACAGTCTAAAATGTTTCAAAATATATGATTAACAGAATTACAACCTAATGGCTCATTTTTTTGTTGATCCGTTTTTGGTGAATTTCTGTACTAAAAACATCTTTTTTGCAAAAAGGCATAACAAACGTATCATCTGTTTGTGTTGCTTTTTTGCTCCATTTTTGAGGGACACAGACAGACACACAGACAGGGAAACACACGCACACTTTCATACCCTCCCCAGCGATCCCATGGTGAGCCCTGCCTATTTCTTCCTTCTGGGCACCAACAGGACCTGCTGGTAGTACGAGTACTGACAGGACCTGCCCATGTGACTCTCAGGCTCAGTCACATGGGCAGGTCCTATCAGTACCGTACCCGCAGGTCCTGCGCATGCTTGGTAGTAACACATCGCTGGGACTCACTGTGGGATTGCCGGGGAAACTAAGAATAGAGCAGTGGTGGTGTGAAAAGCGCATCAGAAAAACAGACCACTAATTGACATGCTCATTATTTTCTGCTTGCACTTTCTGTACCACTGAGGCTAGGGTCACACTTGCGTTTTTTACAAGCGTTTTTGGAGACCTGCGTTTTTAAAAACGCATGTAAAAACGCACCCATAGGCCCCCATGTTAAAAAACACATGCCCTAATAGCAAAAACGCATGTGTGACAGTACCATGCGTTTTTGGTGCATTTCCAAAAACGCATGCGTTTTTTAACATGGGCCCCTATGGAAAACGCATGCAAAAACGCATGTACAATTAGTACCATTCAAAAACGCATGCGTTTTTTTAACATGGGCTCCTATGTAAAACGCATGCGTTTTTGAAAGGCATAAATGGTACTAATTGTACATGCGTTTTTGCATGCGTTTTCCATAGGGGCCCATGTTAAAAAACGCATGCGTTTTCTACAAAAACGCACCAAAAAATAGTGCATGCACTATTTTTTGGTGTTGATTTAAAAACGCAGCCAAAAACGCAGGGTGCCATCACACACCTTGAAAAACTCATGATGACATGAAAAAACGCATGCAAAAACGCATGAGTTTTTTTAAATCACTAAAAAAACTCATGTCAAGTGTGACCCCAGCCTGACACAGCATTCAAGAACACTGAAGTCTGCACAGCAAATGGAAAATCCCATTCACTTTGCTGGCAGACACAGTGGCTATGTTCACACACAATTTGCGTTTTTTTTAGCACTCTTAAAAGCACTTGCGTTTTTTTAAGAGTGCTAAAAAATGTCCCTTGTGTGTCTGAAAGGATTTGCCACGTTTTTGGACTTAGTCCTTTTTTCACCAAAAACGCAGGCAAAAACGCAAGCGTTAACGCAGGGTGCATAAATGTGCCTTTTAAAAACGCATGTGTTTCCCATAGGGCCCCCATGTTAAAAAAACGCATGTGTGTGAACATGGCCAGTGACTGATCCATTTGCTGCAATTTAAAAAGAAAAAAACACAGCACCAAAAGCATCCAGTGTGAACATGGCCTAAAAATCTCCTCATTGTCTGCTCACACTCAATGCCACCAGAAGAGATGTTAAAGGGAATCTGTCAGTAGGATCAATCCTCCTCAGTTATCTGTATGGAAATGTATGTCATAGGAGCCTGAAAAAAATGATATCCTGATATTTACGATCTGATGTCTTATGCCAGAGAAATCTACTTTTTCTTGTAAGTAAATGAGCTGTTCCAGCTATGGCAGACACTGATCTGCATGAGAATCTGCCTACAGATTATTTTACACAATAGGAGGTGTTACCAGTATGATAAATGATGGCCAATCTCTGCCCGCCTGATCTCACTGCAGATCTGTGTGTGATCTTAAGCCTGCGTCACACACGTCAATGTCGTCAGCGATTTGATCGCTGGCAACATTGACGGCTGATCGCTGGTGAGCTGTCACATAGGCAGACTCACCAGCGATCAGTGGACCAGCGACATTGTGGAAATGATTTAAATATAATTTCCACAATGCCTGCAGGCTGGTATCCAGGGTAAACTGCGGGTAACTAGGCAGTGCGCGCTGCCTAGATACCCGATGTATACCTTGGTTACCAGCCTTATCCGTTCACCGGCTTGTATCTAAAGTACACAGCAGGTAACTAGGGTCCCAAGTTACCCGCTGTGTACCTTGGATACCAGCCGGTGAGCGAAGAAGGCTGGTAACAAAGGTATACATCGGGTATCTAGGCAGCGCGCGCTGCCTAGTTACCCGCAGTTTACCCTGGACACCAGCTCCCAGCGCTTGCTCAGAGGCGCTGGGAGCTGGCTGATCGCGTCTCCCGGTGTCACACGCGGCGACGCTGCGTGTACACCGGGCGACCATCGCCAGGTTTTCGGTTCAGACCGAAAACCTGTCGACCATCAACCAGCTATTTATCGCTGGTTGATGCGCCTTGTCACACTCCTCAATATCGCTGCAACGTCACGTGCATCAGCGATATTGACAGCGATATTGACGCGTGTGAAGGCCCCTTTAAAGCCGAGGTACAAAAAATCTGATTGATTTTAATCCAGGAGAGTAAAATAAGTGAGATCCTTATAGTATTCTATATGTCATATGAGTGCTATGCAAATGTGCGATTTTTTTTCTCACCTAGCATCCGTATGCAATAGGTTTTTTTTCTTAGCAGCTATTATTCTACAATCATTTACAGGATCATTTACGCTGTCCAATGTTTTGGAGTGGCCATCACAAAGCCCTGATCTGAATCCTATTGAAAATTTATGGCAGGGCTGAAAAGGCAGGGCAACCTACACACATGGCTTAGTTACACCAATTCTGTCTGGAGGAATGAGTCCAAATTCCTACCAACTACCAAGTCAAACAGTGTAAGGGCAATGGTACCAAATTGAGATGAAATGTATGTAAACTTGTGACTTTCCAGAAAGTAATAAAAATGCCTTAAAACATTCTGTCTCTCATTATTCTGGCATTTGGCAAATATTAATAATTAAGGTAATCCTAACTGACCTAAAAGGGGAAAAGTTTATTCTGATTTCATGTCAGAGAGTGTGAAAAACATGCAGATGTGTCTTTTTATATAGTGTATATAAATGTCTGGTTTCAACTGTATAAGCTCGTGTGAGCGAGGCCTAAGGCTAGGGTCAGATTAACGGTAAAGGGGGGTGGCGTTAACTTGAAAACACAGGTATTGGCAGCCAAAACGCAGTGCTACTGCCATGGTAGCGCTACATTAACAATGCCAATGCTTACCTATGGTGATGCGGTCCCTAGCGCGGCTCAAACGTGGCATCTGACTGAAATCTCACGCTTTTTCCTACCACGAGAAAAGAGGCTGTAGAAAGCGTCTTTTCTCGCGCTAGGAAAAAGCGTGAGATTTCACTCAGATGCCGGTACTTGATCTGCGCTAGGGGCCGAATCACCATAAGTAAGCATTGGCATTGTTAATGTAGCGCTACCATGGCAGTAGCACTGCGTTTTGGCTGCCAAAACCTATGTTTTTAACGCAACCCCCCTTTAACGTTAATCTGACCCTAACCTAAGTGACACATCTGCAGGTTCCTCCCAGCTTCAGCTTCCATCTCACAGGCAGACAGTGCTGCAATATTGCAAAAATAACAGGAAAAAAAACAAGGCAAAATATGAGCAAATACCCTAAAATGAACGAATAAATAAAATGCATAGTGCATGAAAGTAAAATAGAGTACTTGGTGACTTTATTTTGATAAAAAAAAATGTGTAAGCCATTCCACTGCGACAAGGTAACCCTATGGGGACTGTCCTAACTTAGCAGTATTAACAACCTTACCATATGTCAGTGACGTGGATATAATAAGGAATGAGCAGACCCTGGCAAACTAAGGTGTGGCCTGTCTTGTATGAGCTGGACATTATAATATGTGTATAGCTTCTCATTGCTGGTGTTCTCTGTTGGGACCCAGGGCCTGCTCATTCCTGATCATGTCCATGTCACTGACATATGATAAGGTTTTTAATACTGTTAGGTAGGGACCTTCCCAATGGGGTCACCTTATCATGGTGGGATGGCTTACACATTTTTTGATCAAAATAATGTCACCTAGGGTATTTGCTCATATTATTTTCTTGTTATTTTGGCTATTTTGAGGCCCATGTGAAAATGCACCTACTGCATGGTTACATTTTAGTGCTGCAATATTGTTTCAATACAGCAGAGTTGTGAGAGCTGTAGAACATGGGTTTGTAAGAAGACAGAGTTCAGTTCTACTGTTCTGCATTAATTAAATATCTCACACTCGTAACTCCCCATTTCACTAAAAATAATCTCTGGAGGCAGATTCTTAGGAAGATCAGTGTCCGGCCCATAGCCTGGAATACCTCATTTACTTACAGGAAAAGCATGGATTTCTCTGGAATAAGATATCAGATCACAGATATCAAGGTATCATTTCATTCAGCATCCTATGATCTACATGCCCATATAGATGTCTTAGGCTAGGGTCACACATAAGCCCTCAGTCCGTTTTTGGCTTCAGTTTTCTCATTTTTTTTTTCTAAGTCCAAAAACTGACAGAAAAACGGATTGGGTGTAATAAACACCCTGTCCGTTTTTCTCTGGAGCTCCAAACATTGCCCTGTCCGTTTTTGAGTCAAAAACGTTGCTAGCAACGTTTTTGGCATCAGTTAAAAAACGCATGCGTTTTCATGCGTTTTTTTTTACATGGGGCCCTATGGGAAACGCATGCGCGAACGCATGGCATATGCGCACTTGCGTTTGCGCATGCGTTCGCGCATGCGTTTTTTTAATGAAAAGTCCAAAAACGTTCAGGAGTGCAGGAGGCTCAAAAAGCACCCAGAAAAAAAACGGATTGGTGATGAAAATCACTTCCAAAAACGGATTTCTATGTGTGACCACAGCCTTAGCCAAATCTACGCAACCATGTGGACCTTCCTGTAAAGTCCAAGGGCCCATCTGCCAGACAACATCAGTTTGTGATCAAAAGAGGGATGTCTTGATAAGATTCGGAGTTGCCAGCACTGGGAAGAAAGATGGGGTACTTTTCATGTAAGTCTCAGATGCCGTGAATGCAAAGGTCCAGGCTGAGAGGAGACGTTTTAGTGCACAGTATAGTGCAATTACCAGTGGGAGTGAGGAGAGCTGCTACACATTGCCTTAAAAAGCTTGGTTAATCACACCATGAGGGGCTGTCAACTCTGGGCACTAAATAACTGAGAAGAGCAGTAACCATCATCATCATCATCATTAGGTCTGGACATTGCTTATAGAGACAAGCTGATCCTGCACCCCATCCACAACTTCCAATACTTTTTATTCTGCTGAGGATGGCCTGCTAGCTGATGAGACCACCATGACCATTGGCAGCCATTATGCCCAGCTCAATGGAGGCCAGCCCAGTTGGAAGCATACCTAATATTAGTGGAAGTTTTTTGTTTTTAATGACTTGTTCATTTCATCATTATGGAACAAATAGGCCATTTAAAATATTTTATGCTTATATTATTGCTATTTTCACCTATTGTTGAATTTATTTGCCAGTAGTTGTATCTCCCCGTAGTTATAGTTTGTTTTTGCTCTTGTCAGGAAGTAACTTGAACTGTCACATCAGTAAGAATGAAAAACTTGCTAAAAAGATGTCAACAACCGAAACACGTAGATAAATAGAAGTAAAAAGACGTGTATGTTTAGGTGAGCAAACATCTTCCCATTAAAATTCCACATTCTGCGTCCAGCAGGTGTAAACATCCAGTGTCCGCAGAGACAATATAGTCAGCATCCAAAAGAAATGAGTACACGGTTGTGTTCTAGGACCACACGCAATAATGGCAGTACACTGGCTACACAAATGAACCACACAATCTGTCTTCTCTCAAGCCAAATACAAGTAGAATAAACATCTATTAGGAGGGGAAAAGTGTATACAAGAACATCTTCACATACACACTAATTGTAACCTTTTAAGACCAGTTGATTTTTCAGTTTTGTGCATTTACTTGAACCTTTCCTTCTTTCAAGAGCCACCATTTTTGTATTTTTTCCATTGACACTCCAATTTCCACAATCACATATAAGAATTCCCCCATGCATCCCCCATACTCTGGAACTCTCTACCCAAACACATCAGATTCTCACCGACCAAGGAAACCTTCAAAAAGAACCTAAAGGCCCACCTCTTCTGACAAGCCTACAACCTGCAATAAACCTCAGTCCACTGTACCGCTGCACGAACAGCCCTATCCTCACCTACTGTACCCTCACCCATCCCTTGTAGACTGTGAACCCTCATGGGCAGGGTTCTCTCTCCTCCACTACTGTATCCTCACCCATCCCTTGTAGGCTGTGAGCCCTCATGGGCAGGGTCCTCTCTCTTCACCTACTGTATCCTCACCCATCCCTTGTAGACTGTGAACCCTAATGGACAGGGTCATCTCTCCTCATGTACCTGTATGTGCCTTGTATTCTTCATGATTATTTTACTTTTTTTATTATGTATACAACTTTTCACATGGAAAGCTCTATGGAACAAATGGGGCTATAAAATAAATAATTGTAATAATATTGACATAGCCATATGTGTGATGAGTTTTGAAAACAAACATTAATTTTACCATATAGTGTACTGAAATATAGAAAAAAAAGTCCAAATACGGTAAATTGATGAAAAAATGTGATACAACCATTACTTTGGGGATTTTATTTCTACAGCATTCACTGTGCAGGAACAAATGATATGGCAATATGATTCTGAATGTCAGTACAACTATATGACTATGAAGTTACTAAACTTAGAAGGTTTTCACACAGACACACACACACACATACACACACATATAATGTGATGTCAGCCCAGGCCCTAGAGGCTGTGAAAGCATGCTGCTGACTTCCTGTTTGAGCACATGGTGTGGCTGCTGTGTGCGAGGATTCTGAGGCTGGAAAGCTATCATCCTGCTGGGAAGCTGGACTGTCAGTCTGAAGCTGATGACAGATCCTGGTTGCACTAGTGCGCTGCGGTCTGACCCGGAAACTAGGCTCCCGGAATTCACTTCCGGTGATGCATATCCGGCGTACGGACGTCGGAATGGCTACGGCTGGGCCACAATGCTACTGATACACAGCTGTTCATGATTACATGGTAATATACCTATGATATATAACAAAGACGTGACATGCACTTTGCACCTCTGGCGAAGTCGCCCCCAGTGGCGATGAAACGCGTAGGGCTCAGCTGGGACCCCAAACTAGTGACTCCATGACTTAGATACCAGGGTGCGATGGATTCCATCTGGTTTGACTAACAGCAGGTTTGCTTTGCTTTATGGTCCTATCTTATTTCTATGACTACAGCATGGTATTGATGGCAGGCTTTCACCTTGTTATTGCTGCCTGATATTTGACTGTGGTTTAAGTTTTAGGACTTTGTATCTAGCACTTCTGTGCTGATTGGCAGTAGCACACCTACTTTGTGTAAACAACTTTATCCCCATTGTTGGTCACCATCGCATTGGCCTTCTACCTAATATGTGACAATTTCTTTGTTTTCTGATATATGGTTTTATTTCATTTACTGGTCTCTTTTATAGGACCATATTACACTATAACCAAATATATATATAGTTATTGTCACTTATTGTTTGAACTAGGTTTGGGGAACCATTTTTTGATACAAGGGGCTTCCCTACACCCCCTTTTTTAATTGGTTTTAATATTCTATGCAGATGTGTGTGTGTTTTCTCTGTTATAATAAAATTTACAAACTTTGCACTTTATCTTGCACTTATCTCTTTAATTGTATGTCGCTTTTCTTGCTGTAGTGTATTCCAATATGGCACCTGCTGGTGGTACCAGGCTCTTGCGCAGTACCACCTTCGGGACACTGCCAGGACAACCACGCCAGGACACCCCGCCAGACCCACCCCCGCTGCCACCACTTGACCCCCACCAGGGTCTGCCACCAGACCCCATGCCAGACCCCCTGCCATACCCCCACCAGTTCCTGTCGCCAGATTGCCGCTAGACCCCCGCTAGGATCCACCACCGCCTGACTACATACTCCGGATCCTGCCGGTGCCTGCCCTACCTCTGTGCAGTTACAGCCACCAGGAAAGACCGCGGCTTGTGGCCTGTGCTGGAGATGGGGTATGGACGCCCTCTGGTGGTGCTGCACCCCATCTCCAGCACAGGTGACAAACCACTATCCTTCCTGGTGCTGTGACTTCATGGAGGTGTGTGGGCAGGTACCGGTGGGACACACACCACACACATACGCACACTATAGACATGCATGTACATACACACATACATACATGTGCTCAGATATATACACACATAGACATGCATACATATACACACAGTATGTCCCCACATGCACTTACACATGCACACACTTATACACAAACACACCCATACACAGACACATACATACACAGAGTATAATGACCCCACATACACACAAGCATGAACATACACACACGTGCATACACAAACGCATATATACATGCAAATACACACATACGCACACACATATGCACACACAAACATAACCCACATACACATTCACGTGCACACACATACACACATACAAACAAGCACAAACACACATATACACACAGTATAATGGCCACACACACACAAACCTGTGCATACACACACACAAATATACACATATAGATACACACATAAACACACGCATGCACACATAATATAATGTTCCCAGACGCACATACACATGCACACACATACACAAATGCAAGCACACACATGCACACAAACACACACACAGTATAATGTCCCGACACACATACTCATACAAACACGCAAATGCAAGCACATATACACACACGCAATCATGCACATACACACGCAAGCACAAACATACACACATACACAAGCAAGCACATACACGCCCGTGCATACACACATGCAGATATCCACATACACACGCAAGCACATACATACACACATACACGCAATCACATACACATGTACATACACACAAACATGCATACACACACACATACACACAGTATAATATCTCTATACACACAAGCACACACGCCCATGCATACACACACGCAGATACACACGCACTCACAAACACATATACGCACGCATATACACACAGTATAGTGTCCGCACATACATACACATGCATGCACATACACACACATGCAAGAACAAACATACAAACACATATACACAGTATAATGTCCCCAAACACACACATGCAGATACACAGATGTGCATAAAACGCAAGCATGCACATACAAACATACGGATGCACTTTCACAGACACATACATACACACAGTATAATATCCACACACACATACGCACATACACACAAATATTCACATACACACAAATATGCAGATACACACATACACATACATACACATGCACACACAAAGATGCATACACACAAACACGCATATACAGATGCAAGCATGCACATATACACATACACAAGCACACACAAACACGCACATACACAGAAACATGCATATATGCATGCAGATACACACACACACATACACACACAAACACACACACACACAGTATAATGTCCCCACAAACACGCAGATGCATACATACACAAACATGCACATACACACAAACACACGCACGTGCAAACACACGCAGAAGTACGCACACACATACATAAACAAACACGCATACACACATAAACGCATGTACTCACGCATGCACATACACACCCACATACATGCACATACATTCACACATGCACACATGCACATACACAAATATGCACACACAAACATACAGACACATGCACACACATACATGCACACATATGCATACATATACATGTCCATACATGTACATTCCCAAGTGTGCATACACACATATGCGGCATGCATACATGAACTCATACGCATACACACGCGGATGCCATCTTTGGACACTCAGGTATACAAAGATGGTGGCCACGTGACAGATCACACTGCTCCACTGCAAGATTACAGGATTACGTTGGAGTGGAACTTGGTGAAAGCTAAAAAAGTGGATAACGAGGTGTCTCTATCTATTTTGTATGTAATAAAACATTTCTCTGGGTGTTTTTTCCCCCTTTACTGAAAGTATTGCTAATGGCCGGCTGTCATACTGACCGCTGATATTAGCAATACGACTTGATATCAGCTGCCAAAAAAAGCTGACTTCAACCTCTTTATTCACATCAATAGAAGGAGGGGCACCAATGCTGCAGGTTATACGGCTGGACAGCCAGGGAGTACACGGTGTGGAAGCCTGTGGTGCCTGTCCAAAGACCACATACGAATCAACTTTAACAAAGAAAGGCGGCACTCACCAGGGCTTTTCTGTGCTTTATTCAGTACTCGTGGATTCACAAGGTGCAGGGAGGGAGCAGGGGCTGGGATGACAGAAGTATGACATCAGCTATACACATGCCAAACTAATGGCATACTGACAGTAAGCAGGCCAGAACAATGGCACACTGACTATGAATACTATGGATGTACTACAGTGTTCTTCATATTATCAGATGGGGTCTTACTGGAAAGGTAGCTAAACAGCTTAAAGCGAACCTGTCATCCCCTCCAGGCATCTAAAGATAACATAGCCACCTTCTGCAGCACTAAGGCTGCATTCTGACAAGGTGTCTATAGCATTTATGCTCCCTTGATTCACTGAAATAAAGACTTTTATAAAATCTGTTTCAAACCAGATCCAAGACCGGGAGGTGGGTTTTCAAGTGTCTATCTCCCTCCTCTGTGGTGTCAGTCATCCCTCTCTGCTCTCTGTGTGCCGCCTCCAGGGCCACCTCCCTGCATTACAGAGCTTTGTCAGCTTTGCTACAACATAGAGCTGCTGTTATAGGAGACCCCACAGTATTAAATCTAGCAGGAGGATCGTGAGCAGAACAGCAGACAAAGCACTGCCTGCTACATAGCAGCCCTTGAGCGGAGCAGGTTTCACTTTCAGTTTCTTGTACCCAGCATCATTGCTCCGTCCTCAGCCCCTGATCTAAAGCACAAACTCAACTGTGCTGCACTGCTGACAGCTCAGCTCAAGGCTGCAATGTAGCAGGCAGTGCTTTGTCTGCTCGTCCTCCTGCTAGATTTACTACTGTGGGGTCTCCTATAACAGCAGCTCTATGTTGCAGCAGAGCTGACAAAGCTCTGTAATGCAGGGAGGTGGCCCTGGAGGCGGTGCACAGAGAGCAGAGAGGGATGACTGACACCACAGAGGAAGGAGACAGACACTTGAAAACCCACCTCCCGGTCTTGGGTCTGGTTTGAAACAGATTTTATATAAGTCTTTATTTCAGTGAATCAAGGGAGCATAAATGCTATAGACACCTTGTCAGAATGCAGCCTTAGTGCTGCAGAAGGTAGCTATGTTATCTTTAGATGCCTGGAGGGGGTGACAGGTTCGCTTTAAGAGGATCATGTTAAAATACCCTTGCACAGACCTTTTTACATTTAAACTATGTCTGTTTAAAGGGGTTGTCCACTACTAGGACAACCCCCTCTGATTCCACTTGTTTCTCCTTGTTAATTAAAAGAGCTTATACTCACCTCCTTTGCTGGCGGCGTTCTTGCACTGTCGATAATCACGGTTTGAGGCATTGTGATGTCATGTGATCCCCGTGTCCAATTACCACTGGCTTCACAATGTCACGTGAGCCCCGGACCCCGATAACCAACAGCGCTGGAACAGTGCCAGTGCAGGGGGTGAGTACAGCCGGGGGAAACAAGTGGAATCAAAAAGGGTTGTTCCAGTAGAAAACATCTTATAGGCCTCATTTAGATGTCAAGGATTTTTCTCCTATGCAAAAAAAAATTGAGTTTCATCAATGTTTTTTATTGGAGTTTCTTGCACATTAGTAAATGGCAGACCACAACTGTGATACCTGAATGTAGATATTCCAGGGCAGTGGTACACAACACCTCAGAAAAGCCTGGACATCAATATATTATAATTAATAACTGATAAAGACACAATAAAGGTTAAATATTTCCTAAGATTACATAAAAAAAAACCTCAAAACTAAATGTTCTCTGTTCTCTTATAATGGTCAAATGGAACCGTTAATTATGTTGGAAAATCAAAATGATCTCAGTATTTCCTGAACATGATTTTCTAAAGAATTTTCACATTTAATGAAGGTTAATAGTATGACTGTACAAAACAATGAGATAAGCAGCACAGAAATAGGACATGTGCAATCAAAATGATTGTCTGATATCATCGATGTATGACAGATCATTTGGGTGATATAATGCTTTTTAGAGAGATTATAGACTCCTGGAAAGAAATTCTAATTGAAGACTGGCCATTTCTATAAATTCAAGATCTCAACTTGAATATTTCTAGCAAGATCTAATGCATAAACAATCGTCCCAGGAACCCAAACAACAGAGACATACACTGCATTAAGAAATTTCATTTTAAATAAGTTTGAATACAATATACCAATATATTCGTCCTAAACAAAAATATGAGATACTAGTAAATAGACTGTCTCAGGACAGTGATGTAATAAAAAAATGCTCCCCTAACACCCCTAAGGGGGTTCTTCCCCCTGAAACTGTCGCTTGCCTGGTCCCTGTGCCCCTCAACTCACCCTGGCTAGTGCGAAAGCCGTTGAGTGCACTAGACATTACCACTATTGTAACAAAGGGGAAGGTAGACAGAAAGTGAAACAAAGCAAAAGGATATACTACTATACAGAGCTGCATCCATGTACCACGGCTGCAGACAACAAAAGCTTCCTTCATCCAAGATGGTCAGAATAGAATTATTCTATTACCGACATCAGGTTATGGATCCTGTAACTATATAAAGGGAAGGATAGTGGTCACAAAATTTTCTGTAGCTGAGATAAACTAAGCAGGAGCGACTAGCAAGGAAAATGTTATTATTCCTTTCTGGTCCAGAAGAAAGCAATCACGCAATCCTCATAAGTTCATGTGACACTCAGATACCAGAGATGTCACAAGTCTCCTAATGATATGAGATACTTGTGACAGTAACCCCCTTTCTACAAGTGGCCTCAGGACCCACAAGACCAGACTTGACAAGATACGACCTATGGAAGGGATGCACCAACTTACTTGAGTTCTCCTCCATAGTCACCTGACCTTCAAGGCCATCACAAATGCAAACCGAAGGCCATGGTAATAAAGTAGGCTCCAGAGACACGACAAGTCTCCTGAACAATGACGTGTAGAACACATTATGGACAATCAGTACTGAGGGTAGCTCTAGCTGAAAGGTCATATGGGTAATAATGACTAACACTCTATGTGAGCCGATATCCCTTTTGTCCAGAGCCCCAGATGAACACTTTGCCTCATGTTTTTAGTGAACATAAATGTAGTCATTCACGCACAGGTCTGAACCTGAATATCTATTACCTCACATGTGTTTGGTCAAAGATGGCAATCCCCTTGAAGGAAAGATGTGGTGCCCCACTGGGTAGTACTGCACTCCTCCATTGTAGGGAGACTTGTGCCTCTGGTCTCCATGTGCTGGAATGGTGCAGTTGAGCTTCACACACACACACAACAATTAGGACCCCGGGACGGTGGGTGGACCCAGAGGGAGGACCCAAGCTTAGCCAGAAGGGAAAAGTGAAGTGCAGAAAGAAAACAAGAGAGGGAGTAGAGGAGAGACCATCGGAGACAAAGGAGTGCAGTGGAAGTCGGGAGTGTAGAAGCGGGCTGGTGTCGACTCCCATGGGCTGGAGCACAACCACGTTCACCCCAGGAGGGAAAGACCAACAAGTGTAGAGGAGGAAAGGAGCCCTTGGGTTAAGGAACGGGACATAGACCCCAGTACGCCCGTATATGGTGAGAGAGAGGGGCTGGTGGATGACACAAGGACCTGGCCCTGAACACAGCGCGGATTCTGTATGCCCGAACCGTTGAACCGAAGGCCCCAAGCTTCTAATAGGAGCTGTGACTGAACACCTGACACAACTCGGAGAAAACGGCCGAACTAGGAGGCATTGAAAGGAGTGGTGAGACTTATGAGTGCTGATCTTATAGCGCTGAGGGACCACCAGAGAC
The DNA here is from genome assembly GCA_033576535.1 of Allobates femoralis. Classification (NCBI taxonomy): domain Eukaryota; kingdom Metazoa; phylum Chordata; class Amphibia; order Anura; family Aromobatidae; genus Allobates; species Allobates femoralis. Next base: position 19,736 of record JARQOC010000727.1, on the reverse strand, counting down.
AGAAACACCTATTGAGAGACAAAGGAACACCAACCGAGGCTCAACTGTACTGTCCCGGTTCTGGAGACAACGCTGAACCGGAGATTGGCAAGGGATGTACCCGGCGGCTATGCTGAGACAACTGAGTAAAAGGAACAGAACTCCAGCTGTGGTATGTGAGACTTTTCATAGCGCCGACCACCAGCTGCAGAGGCCGCATAAGACACCAGGGTGTTGACAACCTAATGAATATCTGCCAAGGTACAAACTGACTCCTCCATCCTGCTACCCTGGGGACTGCGCTCTACCTCAACCATCCAAGCTACCGGTCATCATCCCCAGAGGTTCTGAAGCAGCGGCGGCCGCCCTGATCGCATTCCACAAGTGGCGTCACGAATACCCCTTTTCCCTGTCATCCCTGTCGATCCGCCTTTATTAAATGACATCGCCAGGTTCACGGGACCAGGTCTCGGCCCCTGTCTGTCCCCATGAAAAGAACCGAGAGAGTGAAGAACAGCTACCAGGTCACAGAGTACCCGTGGCCCTGGATTGAACGTGTCACAGACAACAGAGACATCCCCCCATGCTTTTAAACCCTTACCTTCAGGACACTTAGTGGGAAAGACCACCCTCCCTTGACCATCTCTCACAGAAGTGAGACGAGGCCTAGTATTAACCTTGAGTGACGGTAGAAACTTGACTCTATTCTGTAACAACATCTTAGCCACCATTGCCAGAAAAGAGGGTCTGGATTTTAGCACAATGACAGATAGTTGCACACAATCAAATGTCTTCACAAAAACTGCCTCAACGGACAACTTCTCTAGACCACCAATCAATCATTGGGTTGTGTTTTTTCAGCCAGGGTGGGCCCAAAAAGATGAGAATGGGTACACCCTTTAAGATGTAGCAGGACACAGTGCTCCTGGTGAAGAGTCCCTCTACGGAAGTGTACATTATGTGCAAATTTGGAAAATTCTCTCTGGCTGAGAATCGATGAATAATATAGAGATGGCTCTCACTAATGCACTACAGGTAAGACCATGGGCCAGAGCAAAGCGAGAGTCAATATTTTGACTCCTGCTCCACTATCAACAAGAATCTGGATAGTCTCAGTTTTTTTACCAATTACCACATCAGCATATATGGCGAGCTGAAACATATATAGGGAGGAAGTATATACACCTTGGCTTCCTCCCTCCACTCCACATGACTATGTTTGGATATAGATGGACATAATCAAAAATCCAATATAATGACCCTTAAGACATTCCCCATCCCATGGTAAACCACAAGCGACCTAGCACGAGGAGAGGCACCCCCCAACTGCATGGGTTCATTAAACTGCACCTGTGGAATCTCCTCACTGGGGTGAATAACAGGGGCAGTGTCACCGTAGATCTCTCCATGAGTTGTCTATCCATCCTGATATTAAGGGCCAAGGCAGTCTCTCATGACTCCAGTGTAACATATCGGGCAATTAGGGTCATAATACACCAGGGCCAAAGCTGCAAAAAACTCATCCACCGACCGTAAAGATAGGGAATCGGTCAGAAAGTAGAAGGTCCAGAACAGGGGACCTCCCTTCAAGAGAGAGACAACCATCCCCACTTTCTGTTCCTCATTCACAAGGGTTAACAAAAGGAAAAGTATCTGAAGAGAAACCCTCTAGATAACGACACCAAACTCTCTTGCAGGAGCGAAAGGAGAGGTAACCCCTGTACAGAGATAAACCCGACACAACTCCAGGATGTCTAAATGCCATAAATCCAGGACCAGACAGGCGACCCATACAGACTGTAGCAGAAGAAATAGGAAGACTGCGGAACACTAGCTCTGTCAGTGTGGAGAATCCCGGGAGCTCCGTACAATCCTAGAAAGGCTGATCAAGCCGGTAGAGGAATCAGGAAGCTCCCATGCAATTCAGGAGAGGCTTGGACAACCCAAGGTGGGATCTGGAATATCCAGAGAGATTGAGGATAATAAAATGCCAGAACAGAGCAAAAAGCAGCAATCTTCCTAATGCAGAGCACTGCAGGAGTGAGACCTGGACACTAGCAACTTTCCACAGGAATGAACACATTGCGCAGGCACCTCCCAAAGAGGAAAGGTGCCTTTTATACACAGAGCAGCTCAGCACTTAGGCTGAAAGATCTAATAGGTAACAGGTGTACTGTCTCTTTAAAGGAGGGCAGGGATGTCAGCATAGGACTCACCAAACCTGAGGTCACCGTGTTGTGTTTTATATATTGAGTATATATTTTTTTTTAGTATTTTGAAAAAAAACGTAAGTTTTTAATTTTCTCCTCATATACCGCTTGTTAGCATGTGTGCATTATTGGTAGTACATGAGTGCTTATATCAAAGAGGATTAGTTTCTAAAATGTAACTTTTATTTGATTTTGTTAAAAAGGAAACTATAGTTCCTGTGATGCGGTTTATGCAATCCAAACCTTACCAAGGGGATCTAGGGGGGTGGGAACGCTGTCCCTATACTCTCCCTATCTCACCCTGCCTTGCAATGGAGTTTTAGACACGTAAAAAATTCTTGCTGGTGTCCCCATACCACGGGTGCATGGTAAACTAAATGCAGCACTGAATGAAGCATGTCTGCTGCATTCAGGAAAGGGCTCCCCCATTTCTCTAGCCCCCCTGTAAGCTTTCAAAAAGACGTTAGAAACTTTACAGTTAAGAGGTTGTATGGGTTGGATCTAAAGAGGTCCTGGCTGCTGGCACAGTCCTCCCTGCCTCTTCCTTGTGTATTCTGTCTGCCGCCACCTCCTCTTCTTCTGGGTCTGCCCTCCTCTTCTTCTACTGACATCACAAGGAGCAGGAGCAGCTGAGGAGGGCAGACCCAGAGCAAGAGGAGGAGGCGGCAGACACATAGAGGGGGCAGAACACACAAGGAGCAGGCAGGGAGGGCTGTGCCAGCAGTGAGGACCTCTTAATAAGATCCCACCCAGGCGACCTCTTAACTCTAAGGTTTCAAAAGTCTTTTTAAAGCTTACAGGGGGGGGGCTAGAGATATGGGGGACCCCTTCCCTGAATGCAGCAGACATGCTGCATTTAGTTTGCCAAGCACCAGGGGGGTGACAGGTCCTCTTTGAGAGAGATTTCAGGCAGTTTTTGAAATAGAGTGTGGAAAAAAAAACTTTTAGAAATGAACTTGGCACAAAGCCTAAGGTTTTCCTATTCCATGTGCTTTTGCTGTGAACATTTGTACTGATTTGCATCATTGTCCTGGTTGAATCATTGTTCCGATACAGCAATTATTTCTGCTCTAAAAGCTTCAGGTGATTTCTATGTAGTGTGACTCCTGATGACACCTTATTTCTACAAGCTTTATGGTGCACAGAAAAACCCAGGGGAATCCACAGGCCGTATCCAGGAACTATGAATAAGAAAACAATCCACCGCACTGTTTTCTCTACTGTCTGACTCCACCTAGTGAAACCAGAGGGAATCTCGTTTGGAATAAAACGTCACGCTACTAACAACATTTTGCGGTACACGTGCCCCTGCTTCGTTGCTCTTCTTAGGGCCATTGAACTGCGCACATCTGAAAATCATCTAAAATCATCTGTGTCCTAGAAAGCTAAAATTTTGGAATAAAATACAGCATTGGATCAACCTTAACTTAGATGAACTGCAACATTCCATATGGCTTGACAGCAAGATCTAATCACCACACACAGTTCTGTCTCTCAACGAGAGACCGTTTTCATTAAAGGTACAACAATGGTGCAGAATGTCTACATGTGCCTCTCATTATACATTATCCAGATTGTAGCATTATTAAAAACTTGCCTCTTTCTTAAACTACGGTCTAATGTAAATATAATGAAAGAATGCTGGTATCAATTTATCATGTATGGATACAGCATTTATATTTGTCATATCAATTACAATACTCAGTGTTATTCTGTGTACACCATAGCTATGCTTTCATGTGGAACAACTCGTATCTGGTAAATATAGACTAATCACTGTCATACATTAGTACATTATATTGTTAAGAACAATCATTTGCATAATACATTAAGCATAAGAGTTTGTAAACTGGAAATACGCAGCATACTAAACGTCTGCATTAAATATTTAGGGTATTTTCACATGTGACGATTACACATGGATTTTCAATTCACAATTATTAGGTCAGAAAATCCAAAGTACTACAACATCACCAAAGTAGATAGGATTTTATGAAATCTCCGCCATGTGATGCAGAAAAGTCCAGGAGGAATCTGCAAGGAAATAAACCTCCGATGTTTCTAGGCAGTTTATAATATGGATGAGTGGCAAAATCGTTTCCCCCACTGTGTTCAATTGTGAGTCAATATCTACCACAAATGCCAACATTAACAAGAGCATAAGGGTACCTTTACACGCGGCTACATTTCTAGGGTGGCTACAGGTAACTTACTGGTTGTAGTGAAATCATGGAGAGATTATTCCATTTGTACACAGCAACAAGATAGAACCTTGTCTCCATGATTTCACTGCAACCAGTAAGTTATCTGTAGCCACCCTAGAAATGTAGCCGCGTGTAAAGGTACCCTAACTGTCAATTACTTGCAACTCCCGGCATTGTCAAAGAAGGTGTCCAAAGTGGCTGCCATCACATATTTCAAGATGCAACCCATCCTAGACATGCATTGGGATAAGTCACAGCCTGAAGAAAGGCTATTTGATGTTATACACATGAGATTTCCAACAAGGGTAAATAAAGTCTCTCTCTAATTTGCTGCACCAGGTCCAATTGGTTCCTGTAAACACTAATATTGCTAGCTGCACAGTCCCTGGTGGCACCTAAATAGGTGGGAATAGCCCAAGACCCAACACTGGAGACCACAACTCGGACGTGGCTGCCTGAAAGGCCATTGAATTGTTCTTCATGCCTCCTTAGTAACCAATGGGAGATTGCTGAGCACTATTCTGCAGAATAGGGAAAGCATGCAGGAATAGGTATCCTCTGACATCATGAATCCAATCACAAGGCAGGACCGCGTCAAGGTGAAGTGAAGACCTGAATGGGAGTAAACCTAGAAAGTTAAGTCATGAATGTTAAAGGATCAAATCAGATGTTATTCTGATAAAATATTCCTTCTTCTTGACTAACGGCAATAATTAGGTCTCTTATTCTAGAAAATCAGATGTGAATAATAACTAAGGAGGATGGACTATTGTAAGATATGGAAGGATGTCTAGGAAAACTGCCTAAACCAGGGGAACTATATTATAGACTTAAATAGGGCGGAATAGAGTAAGCCACCTGGAGCAGAGACATCAAGATACCTAGGGTGTTGAAATACTGCGCTAACAGGCAGGGCATTAGAGCAGTTAAAGATATGGATAACTAATTGTGATCCTTAAACTGCGGCACTAGACAATCATTGGTACCTGTGTCTGTCTTTACATGTGTGTGGGGTGGTTTTTTGATTTGTGGTAAGGCCTGTTTTGAATTGTTTAATAAAGTTCGTAATTGTATCTTTAAAAATTGGGGTCTTTGTATTCCTGATTTAGAGATAGATATGAGCCCAAACAAGGGAAACATAAACACATGCACAAGTGAAAAGAGGTAAAGTGCCTACTGTAAGAAAGAATAGCCTCTTATAACATAACTATAAACAGGAGAAAGGAGTCAAGTGAGGCAGCAAACAGCATATACCAAGTTTGTCTCTATCTGACATGCAAAAATGCTTGGCAGTAGGGATTGAACTGCATGGTAGGATCTACATAGGAATATTGCCAACTGAGAAGACCAGTATGAATAAGGTATAAATAGCCACACCTGAAATGTGATAGGACATACCAAATGAACAAATGAAAACACCTGCTGGCTGCAAACCAGAAGGATAGAACTAAAGGGAAAAAAACATCAGCACTTGCACAAGGACTGACCATGCTGTGGCTCAGCAGAGAAGGAAACCAAATGCACAGCATACGATCACCAGATCGAGTCTAATGGTATGACACTTGAGATGAATGTCTCTGAGCAATGTTAGGGCAAGTTCCTGTCAGCCTGAGGAACAGCATCATGATTGTGCATAACTGATCTTTTTATTCTGCCTAGCAGGATTACATCTGGAGATTGATTAGGCCTAAAGTAGGAGGAAAAATACCTCTCCTCCGCTGAGCTGAAAGGGCATTTTTTTCTTCAGCTCTATGCTCAGCTGTAAACCAATTCTGCTCAGTCAACCTACTGCCAATTTTATGGCATGGCACATGGACTGGCTGAGCATAATAGGTTTACATGAAGCAGGACTGAAATAGGCAAAAAAAAATGCCAGTTCTGCTAAGTGAGCCGAAAAGGTATTCTCCTCCTGCTTCAGCCCTGTTGTAAACCTTTCAGGTTGAGTGAGAAGAAAGGAATGGCACAGTCACACTGGCATGAAAATCGAATGAGTGCAATGCGAGAAAATCTCACATTGCACTCGGACCAATATTACTCAATGAGTCAAAACAGATTAACATGTGTTGTCCGCTTTTTTCTCATCCAGAATCTCGATGAACAGTATGCGATTCTCATGCGAGACTCACCAATGCAAGTCAATGGGTCCAACAAAATCATGGACAGCACACGGACCATCCTAGTGCCATCGTTTTTTTTTAACATTATCATTCTGTAACTCAGAACACTGTAAAATGTTCCTGTAAATGATTATACAGTAATAGCTGCTGAGAAAAAAAATGCATAGCACACGGATGTCACACGGATGTTATCTGAGAAAAAATCGCAAACTTGCATAGCAGTTGCATGCCACACGGATCAAATAACGGATGACACTCGTCCGACTCTCCTGGGTGAGAAATGCAGCGATTTATTTCATGCTAGTGTGGCTTTGCCCTGATGCTCATTCACAATGCTGTTCCACAGGAATGTGTTCTAACAATGCTAAGAGACATCAGTCTGTAGCACTAGGCTACTAACTATACTAATGTATGCTTATGACATTCTGTGATGATCAAATGTTCCATGTGTAATGCCAGGTGATGGCATATAACCACGTCAGCAAGCACAGCGTGTCGGTCACACTTAGTGTAAGCTGTCACACTGCCGTGCACCCTTGAGTGCCGTGGATATTCTTCACCCGCTTGCCAGTCCTGGTCAGGGGGTGATTTCGGCAGAGCCCTTCCCAAGTAGCAAACAGTGCAGTGGCTGGTGATACACAGCAGCAGGTAGGTCAAACACACCAAAGCAAAGCAAAGATAAGCACAACAGAAAATGAACAGCAAATTAAACCAAAAGCTGAAACCACAGCGCTGACCAAAAAGAGAAAGCTGAATCACAGCAATAAAGCAAAGCTAAAGCTGCAAAACAGCAGCAAATCTCAGAGCACATGCATTGACCTAACCACCCAACACAACTGAAATAAGCGTCAACTAAGCACAGCGTAAGGCAGGTTTAAAACTGCCACCCAGCAGTCATGTGACCCAAAAAGGGAACGTCCGCTCTTTAACCTCTGCCCACATAACCACAGGAGGAGAGATGAGAGTGAAGTGGAGGGAACCTCCCAGCATCTGACTGTCCCAGCAACATCATGTATCCATTGGCAACAGCTAACTCCAGGGAACCCAGCGTCCTGGGGCCTCTCAGTGGCATCATCGCTGGGAGCATACTCCCAGAGTATATCTATTAGTACGATATACCCGGTCAGAGCAGGCACCCACAGAAGCTCTGCCCCGGAAGACCATGCTCAGGAGTGCAACAGACCCGCTGAGGTGGAGGACCACCAGACTTGACACCATGGTATTATATCTGTTACATGGAAGCTTATATTAACGGATGGCTGTGCTTTAATATTGTTGGCCTAATGCATATTAATCTGTATGAATTGCAACAACTATTGTTTGCTTAATATGATGTGGTTGTATGTCTGCATGCACATTGTTCAGATGTCAACAAAGATTAAAAAAAATAAAAGATCCTCATTCAGAGACATGTACCTCCCCCTGCTCCCTGTGCACATTCTAGTGTGGAGCTGAAAGCTGAAAGTCACAGCAGATTTCTCTCTCCCTCTTTCCAGAAACCAGATCCTATTCTCATGTTGTAAGCTGGATGTTGTTAATTATCAATAAATCAACATTCTCTGTTGCTCGCTGTGGACATCACGCTGATTAACGCGCTGCTAACAAATATCCTCCCTCTTCACTCTTCCTTCTGCTTCTTCACTGCACCAGCTTGAGATAGCACCCTCTAAATGAAGTGTCTTTGGATTTATATGTGATCATTCTGGCATAGTGAGGTCCTTTTTCCATCACCTGTGAGTGCTGAAGTAAGCAAAGGCTACTCACAATGCTGTCCACCCTGTCTGTGTGATTTAATACTGGAGGTACCATGGGTTCTGAGGTATGATAAGGCTTATCACACTGCTGACCACCCTATTAATCTGATCTAATACTGCAGATACCAGTGGTGCTAAGGTAAGAAGAGGCTGCTCATTTTACTGTATCCCATGCCTATCGGATCTAATAATGGAGATTCCAGAGTGCTGAAGTAATTAGAGGCAGCTTACCCTGCTGTCCACCCTCTCTTTCTAATCAAATGCTAGATATACCAGATGTGCTGAGGTAAAAAGAGGTTGTTCACCCTGCTGTCCTCCAGGTTTTTCTGATCTTATATTAGGGTTTTTATGGGTACTGAGGTAAAAAGAGACTGCATGCACTGCTATTCATCCTGTCCATCTGTTTCAATGCTGGAGATAACAGGGATGCTGAGGTAAGAATAGGCTACTCGTGTTCTATCCATGTTGCCTATCTGATCTCACACTGGAGATACTATAGGAGCAGAGATAAGAAGAGGCTGCTCACACTGCTGTCCACCCTGTCTATCTGTTCTAAAACTGAAAATATCTTGAGTGCTGAGAAAAAAAAAAGATTGCTCACATGGCTGTCCTTCATGTTTTTCTGATCAAATACTCCTGATACTATGAGTACTTATGTAAGACGACGCAGCTCACGTTGCTGTTCACACTGTCCATCTGATTTAATACTGGAGATACCAGGGGAGCTGAGGTAAGGAGAGGCCACTCATACTGCTGTCAATTCTGTCTATTTCTCCTAATACTGAAGTTCCCAGGGATGCAAAGGTAAGAAGAGACTGCTCACATTGCTGTCTAGCCTGGCTTTTTAAATGCTGAGCAGTTACTCTGACCTGCAAATAGCATTAAAGAGTGTGGTTTTTGCAATCTTCACATCACTGCAGTGGAGCACCATACTGCTCACAGGCACCTTTCCTATCAACTTTCAAGGCTGGTTTCTGTCAGTATAACAAAACAGCAGCAATTGTTAAACTTCTTCAAGACATATGACATAAATTCACATCTTATGTGACGTCCTTCACTTTGATGCATCTTTTCTGGCAGATGATTGCTGAATTATTCAGTCATCATCTGCCTTTTACAGCTGTAGTTGGAACAAAGCACTGCTATGTATATTAAAAGAGATCAGATAATCACCCTAAGGGGACTAACAAGTACAGTGAAAAGTGAAAAAAATGAAAAAAATAAAATTCAAATCACCGCACTTGTGCCTTATTAAGAATAAAGCAATTACAAAAACAAACACACACATATTTGGTATCATTGCGCATGTAAAAGTCTGATCTATGATAATACAAAATAAACTCACCTGATCGGTAATGGCGTAAAGAGAAAAGAACAAAACCCCAGAATTATTGTTTTTTTTTACTGGCGCAACATTGCAATATAATGCAATAAGAGGCACCCAAAGCATAACATCTACCATAAAATGTTATCAGTAAAAAAGTCAACTCAGGGCACAAAAAACAAGTCCTCACACAGCCCCAATTGAAAATATTATGGATCTGGGAAAATAGCGACCCGCGCAACATATTTTTTTTCTTCAAATTTCTGACATTTTTTTCACTACTTAAAGGGAAGCTGTCAGGTGTTTTTTACCTCATAACCTATCACTACCTGTCCCTGCAGCTTCCTACTACATCCCTAACAATCCCTGTCTGACCTAAATGTGTACTGTAGTCGTTGTGTAAAATGATTTTATAACTTACATTCTCCGTTGGGTATGATAATTCATGTAGAAGTGCGCTCCCAGCGCTTGAAATCCACTTCCGGGTATGATGCCTCAGTTGCGTAATTTCCGGTCCCACACAGTGTGGGTGTATTAGTTATACAGGCTGGCTCCGGAGCATGCATAGTGGGCATTCTGAAGCCGGTCGTACATCCAATAATCCCCCACAATGCACGGGACAAGAAACAACGAATAGGCTATGCGTCATACCCTGAAGAAGACCCACACACACATGAATTAACACACCTAATGGAGCGTGATTACAACAGAGCGACCGGAGACATGGAGCATTACAGAACACCCACAGTGGTTGTAATCTTGTCGACACACTAATTATTACCATAGGAAAATATAAGTTATAAAATCATTTTGCACAGCGATTACAGGACACATTTAGGTCAGGCAGGAATGGTTAGACATGTAGTAAGAAGCTGCAGGGACAGGTAGTTTGGGGGAATAAACAGGTTCCTTTAAATAAAGAAAAACATGTTTGGTATCATCAGTGGCGTAACTTCTGGCCCTGGGCCCCGATGTGAAAGCTCCAACAGGGCCCCCAATTATTGCAAATCTTTAATAGTATTAGTCTTTTTCTACAGGCCAAAGGAACTTTTGGGGCCCCCCTAGGCTGCAGGGCCCGGGTGTGATCGCAACCCCTGCACCTATTGTAGTTATGCCCCTGGGTATCTTTGCAATCATACTGTCCAAGAGAAATATATTGCCTGGTCAGTTTTACCACATATTGAACATGATAAATGAAAAAAAAAAGTGAAATTGCACTCTTTTTGAAGTTTCAACACACTTGAATTTTTTGCCCGCTTTCCAGTGCATCATATGCTAAAAAAAAATGGTGTCATTCAAAAGTTGAACTTGACCCTCAGAAAACAAGCCCTCATAATGCTATGTGGATGAAGAAATTAAAAATGTATGCCTCTTGGAAAAAGATGAGGAAAAAACGAAAATGGAAAATAGCCCGTCACACAGGGGTTAATATATTCCATTGGTTACCTTCCTATACAAAAAGAGTATTTCATAATAAGTTATAGTTAGGAATCTATTTACATAATTGTGCTGGGCCATCTGTTCGTAACTTAAATCCAGGTGTTCCCGTATCACGCGTCTAGCAGCCATATTTCCACACCCGAGTGATAGGTTTTAAAATATGGTGGTCGCAGCCCGATGCATGTTCCCCCTGCTTACTCCTAGCAGTCCGCCCAGTGTCATCCCTGCCCAATCACCCACAGCCCCTGCATCCCACAGCCCTTCCCCTACAAACCCGTCATCGCAGCCCTCTGCCTGCCACAAGCACAACAGAATTAGATGCTCCAGAACTTGTGGTGATGTCACGATCATGGGCAGGGTCATAGATCACATGATCCTGACGTCACCAAAGGTCCTTTCCAGATCTGCCACTCTGTGCCCTGATTACCCCCGCTGTGCCCTGCTCACCCTTGTGGTGCCTACTCACCCCCACTCACCCCTGCTCTGCCCACACACACACACACCCCCGCCGTGCCCTACTCTGCCACTCACCCCTGCTCATCCCACTCTGCTCACTAACCCTTACTGTGCCCTGTTCTGCTTTGTTAACCCCCAGTAGCTGTGCCTATCTCACCTCTGCTTTGCCCTGCTCTCCCCCACTGTGCCCTGCTCATTTATGCTGTGCCCGCTCACCCTTACTGTGCCCACTCACAACCGCTCTGCTCACTCACCCCAGCTCTGCCCGCTCATCTCTGCTGTGTCCACTCACCTCCGCTGTGCTCATTCACCCCAGCTCTTCCCGCTCACCCCCGCAGCATAAAAGCAAGCACAGCAACCACAGGGGGGCAGAGTGCAACCACAGGGGGGTAAAGACACAACAAAAGGGGTGCTAGAGAGAGACCAAAGGGGGGCCAGAAAGTGGCCACAGGGGGGATAGACAGAGACAGCACATGTGGGGAGCCAGAGGGCGCTACGGGGGGTGAGGCAGATAGATCCCACTAGAGGGGCAGAGAGCACACACAGGGCTATACACGGGGGGCAGCAAGTTCGCATGAGTGGCGGGTAGTGCATACAGGGTGCCACAAACACACAGTGGGCACAGGTGGGGAGCACAGAGCGCACACAGGGGAGGCCAGAGAGCGCACACTGAGGGGGCACAGAACACGCAAGGGGAAGTGTGGCACCCCATGGGTTAATATGCCACAATAACACCACATGGGTTCTCTCCCCACTACACACTGACAAACACTAGCACCTCTGGGCCAGGAGGGGGAGCACAACCTGCTTCCTTATATACTCTTGCTCATGAGGGAGAGCTCAGTTCAGCTCGGAGCAGGGCTGTGAAGAGCACGAGTTAGTGCAGAACTTAGTGCAGACCTAGTGAGGGTCAGAGGAACAGGAGAACGACAGACTGAGGAACACGTCTGGGAGCTGGAGTGACACCTTCACTCGCCCCAGAAGAACGCACAGAATGGACACCGGATCCGCTACTGTGTCTGGCACCCACAGCACAGTGAATCCAGGAACAGTGGGATTTCTAGATGCCCCTAGTACCAGTGCAAAGCAACACGGAGGGGTCAGCACAAAACAGAGGTCTCAACTTGCCTAGCCAAGTGGTACCAGCAGAACACAGAGAGAGAGAGAGACGTGAGAAGTCCCAGCAGCTCAGCTAGAAGCAGCAGCTCAGGACACACACACAGTGCAGCACAAGGAAGCTGACGACCCCGGACAGGATGGGAAGAGAGCTCAGCCCCATTACAGACTCCGTGGACTATAATTTGCAATAACATCAGCAGTAAAGCTTTGGAAAACAGCAAAACTGTGAGTCTGTGTATTGATTGCGACTTTTGCCTTACATTCAGCACAGAGAGCTTCCCCTGCTACAAGCCTGTCAGCTCTGCAGCATCAGGAGAGAAGGAGAATTGCACCAGTGTCTACCAAACGTGAGTGTGTGTCCTTTAACCCCGTCTCCACCATCTATACCCCTTATAGACTATACCATCACTGCCCCGGGGAATACAGTTCTACCCACAGGAACTATACCATCTATGCTGCCACTACATCATCCCCAGAGGTTCTGCAGCAGCGGCGGCCCCCTTACTGGCCGCATATAGTGGGTGGCGTCACGACTGACATTTCCCCTGTAAATAATCCCCTTTTATTGCCGAGCCCGGGACACGGTCCGGACCAAGCCACCCGTGACTTCCCCGGCACCATCCGGTCCGGTACCGAGTACCCCTGTCCCGAGGGGCCCGACAGAAGGCAGAGAGAGCGCACAGGGGCGGCAGAGAGAGTGCACAGGGGGCAGAGAGAGTGGACCGGGAGGGGCAGAGAGAGTGCACTAGGAGGGGCAGGCAGTGCGTTCGGGAGGACAGACAGTGCGCACAAGGAGAGATGGCCGCTGCCCCCAGCACCACAGAACCCTCCCCTATCGTCATGTCACTGTCTACCCAATGCAATAGCATTGGGTTCCCATCTAGTTTATTTATAATGATGTTTGTGTTTTTTCTTTCTTTTCTTAAGATATCCTTTTTACCTATAATAAACTTGCAGAACATTATGGAGAAGTTTAAGTTCCACGAAAATCTGCAAACTGGTTCCATAGAGAAAAACAAGGTGTAAAAAGGATCATGGTATTGCTCATTAATGACATTCCTCTTCTCTGACCGTGTAACATTATCAGTTTCCTCATATAATAATAGCATCCTTGAAACCTTTATCAGTTATGACCTTCAGATATTTACATTACAACTTTTAATTACCGTAACCGGAATAAAAAACATTTGCTCCACTTTCTGTTTTACATTGTGCACAATAGATTTATTCTTTATGTTTGGCTGAATGATAGCAATAACTATCTAACCATGGCCTTGGGAATATCACAATTTCACTTTCAATTCTGAGTTTTGAAACATCGTTGGTTTTTATGAACCTGGTTTTCATGTCCATGAAATATAAAGGACTTTCCCTGGAGATAGTGCAACCAATTTGAGAGCAGAGGTGATTTCCAACACAGCAATACTCATTCACTGTAATATAGAAAGCCTGAGGACAAGTCCCTCCTTGTCATCTTTGTGACCAGTATCATGATTTAGATAAAGAAAAACCCCACTTGGGTAAATCCGAGGAAGCACAGGCAGCAGGTGACACAGACATAACTGGTTTAAAGCTTTGCAGAGCTAAATCTAAGGCTGGAGTTCAGTGGCGTACCTACCACGGTCGCAGCGGTCGCGGTTGCGACCGGGCCCGCCCCCTTGGGGGGGCCCGCGCCTCCCCGCGGGGGGGGTCAGTGCCTCCTACCGCCCGCCGCAACCGTGGGTGTCCGAGACGAGGAGGGAGGATGGGGAGGAAGTGAAGCGGCACTTCCTGTAGCTGTGCCCGCCCCTCCTCTCTCCTTCTGCTGTCGGCGGCTCTGCCTGCTAGCTAGTAAGGCGGAAAGCTCCTGGCAGCACCTAAGACCCCCCCCTCGTTCACCCCCCCCCCCCCCCGGCTCGCCCCCGCTCTTCTCCCCTCTCCCCCCTCTGCTCCTCTTCTGTGCTGTCTGGCAGAAGGTTCCGCTCCGCTGAAGAAGCCGGCAGAGGCCTGTGACGTCAGCTGCGGGGCTGTGCTGATCCCCTGCAGTGAGGACAGTCACGGTGCGCCTCAACGCCAGGAAGACAACAGAACAGCACATGGGTGAGACAACAGAGGGGAATGGGGGCTACAAGGGGGAAGACATTGCTGGATGGG
>JARQOC010000727.1:0-2500 GCA_033576535.1 Allobates femoralis | reverse complement strand
TTGTCCTGTACCCCCAGCGTCATCATTGTCCTGTACCCCCAGCGTCATTGTCCTGTACCCCCAGCGTCATTGTCCTGTACCCCCAGTGTCAGTGTCATTATCCTGTACCCCAGTGTCATCACCCTGTACCCCCAGTGTCAGTGTCATTATCCTGTACCCCAGTGTCATCACCCTGTCCCCCCAGTGTCAGTGTCCCTCTCTCCGATCTTCTAAAGTCGGGAGGAATGCCTCATCATCAACTGTGCTGTCAGGCTGAAAGTTACTGACAGCACCCCCCCCCCCCCCCCCCGGTCCTCACCCAAGGGGGCCCCGGTGTAAAGGCTGCAGCGGGGCCCGCAGTGGTCTTGTTATGCCACTGCTGGAGTTATACTATTATGTGACTCGTGCAAGGTTCACATCACACTGCCTGGACCGGCTGGTGGCTCCCCTGACCTGAGCCTGTCAGTTTCATGTTTTTCTGTGCAGCTATCACGCTCTGGTCAGGAGAACCACCAGCCGGGGTCCAGGCAGAGCAATGCAACAATTGCAAGAGTGTGACTCCAGCCCAAAAACTAGATTTTATGCCTGATGTTAAGAAAAACTTACTTGCAATGGTTAAGGCAGATCTCAAGGCACACCTTCTTTTACCTGTCCCTTTATAAGGATATTTTTCTTTCCTTATGGTTCATAATTAATTCTTACAATAAAGGAAATCAGTTCTAAATTCTATGAGCGTATGAAGTGTTTGTGATTGCATTTCTCCCTGTTTTGGTGGTTGTATGCAAAGTCCTACATCTGGGCAAGAAAATGGGAGGAATAGGGCTAAGCAACAACACATGTGAAAAAGACTTGGGTATACTAATACAGTAGATCACAGACCAAACATGAGTCAAGAATGTGATGCAGCTGCAAAAAAGTCAAACACAATTCTGGGATGTAGTAACAGAAGCACACAGTGTAGATCACATGAAGTCATTATCACACTCTACTCCTTTTTGTCAGACCTCATCTGGATACTGTGTTTAGTTCTGAGCACCACATTTAAAAAAAACACATCAACAAACTGGAGCAAGTTCAGAGAAGAGCTACCAGAATGGTGACTAGTCTGCAAACCATGTCCTATAGAACGGTTACAGGATTTGGGAATGTTTAGCTTGCAAAAAATAAGACTGAGAGGAGACTTAAGGGCAGGGACACACTGTCGGACAGACATACAAGTCAGTCACATGAGTCTCAGATGATTAACTCGGAATAGCCTCCCCCTCTCTGGATGGGAGTGTCAGCTGCTTGTGTTTCTAAGCAGTTGACACTCCCAACTTGACAGGGGGAGGCCATTCCAAGTTAATCATCTGAGACTCGTATGTCTGTGGCACAGTGTGTCACTGCCCTGATAGCTGTCTACAAATACCTCAAGGGCTGTCACACTGTAAAGGGATCAGCTATATTCTCATTTGCCCAAGGAAACACTAGACAAAATGGGATGAAACTGAATTGGAGGAGACACAGATTCAATATTAGAACAAACATTTTGACTGTGAGGCTGATCGACGAATGGAACAGGTGCCCTTGAGAAGGAAGAAGGAAGTCTTCAAACAGAGGCTGGACAGACATCTGTCTGGGATGATTTTGTGAATCCTGCTTTGAGCAGGGGGTTGGACCAGATGACACATGAGGTCCCTTTGAAATCTACCATTCTACCGTACGATTCTATGAATCTCTGTAACATCACTGACCCCTATAATATAATGTTCATTAAGGGTACTGTATGTGCACAAGTTGAGTATTTGTTTGCAGAACGTTCTGCACCAAAGCTGCATCTCTTGGCAGAAAAAACTTGCATTTTTAATGAGCATTTTTGGAGCATTTTTTTCATGCATTTTTTTGGGGTGGAAAAACGCTGCAAGAACTGACATGACAGATTTTTTCCTGCACTAAATCTGCAAGAGAAATAAATGCAACATATGCACAAAACTTCAGGATTTTCATTGACTTTGCTGGTGCCAGAATTCCCTTCAAGTTTTGTGACAAATCTGCACTCAAAAACACATCCAAAAATGAAATAAAAATGCACCATGTGCACATGGCCTAAATGGGTATTCCCATCTCAGACCACAGGATATGTCATATATATTTAATGGATGGAACATGGATCTATTTTGAAAACAGGCATCCCCACCAACTGCTAACAAGTAGTATGGTAAATGGAGAGACATGTGTGTCACTCTCTCTTCACTTCTTCAGTTTTTTTTTTAATTATATGCGCAGATCAGCCATGACTTTAAGACCACTTTCCTGGTATTAGAGTAGGTTTGCATGATGCAGCCAAACTAAAGGCCCCATCACACACTACGATATCGATAACGATATCGTTAGTACGTCACAGGTTTTCAGTCATTCTAACAACGTCGTTCAGTGTCACATGTACAAACGATCAACTATAATGGGGCAGATTGTTGATGGGAGGTTTGTGAACCGGACCTTAAACCAAACGATCATTTGTTCAACCTGCAGCATGGGTGTG